>OU015462.1:52063591-52263591 GCA_907164805.1 Brachyptera putata
TTCAGCTGCTCAGTCAGCTGAGGCACCGCTTCTGAAACTGAAGTCGTCGATTGGCGTGGGTTCGAGTCCCGCATAAGGCATGGGTTTTTGTAAACGTACTCTCACTCATCATCACTTCATAGTTTCATAATCACCTGCTCATTCGTATAACTGTATAACCTAGCTGTTGGTAGGGTCATTCAATTCAATTTCATTTTATTTTATTCTGCATAATATATAATCGCTAATACATAATATAATTGGAAATACAGATAACAGAAGCCCGCGTAAGAACACGGATTCTTGAGTGCGGGCTGTCTAAATAAGAACATTTATAAATATTGTGGCTCGTAGTAGAGACGCAACACGTGAATAATAGTCAATATTTCAGAGGAGACAAACAGAAAAAAAATTAGATATCAAATACTTGAATATTTAATTGACAATATTGATATATAAATATATATCCGTATATAAATAATGTTTTAAAGGATTTAAAGTGAGCCAATGTTACTTCCGATGATGTCTACATGATCTTCGAGTACCATACTACAAGTGAACGTGAAGGGAAGTAATAGTTTTAGTTATTTTGTGAAATACTTACGATACAAGATTTTGACATCTGGGCTAGCCAGAAGGAAGGCTGACATTCAGCTAATTTGATATAAAGTGATCACACAGAGTTTTTATGACTTTGAGAAGTGGTTTCGATATTAGCGTTTCAATATATTGTATTTTAGAATAGATTTATGTAAGCACATTCATTATTTCTAGGATTTTCAAGATATTTGGGTCCCAAAAGTTTGAAAATCACTCAAAAGAATACAGGAACCTTGGCAGATTGTTTTTGTGCACGGCCATCAGGATATCATTAATGTCGAGAGGGCTATGGGGGATAGAGACTTTCCACTGCCACTTGGTTTTCCTTGCATCCATGTCATCACAACTATCAATGTCTCAAGAAACGAAGAAAACAAGAACAGACGAGAAGAATATAAGTTGGAAGAAAAAATGTATATTTCAAGACCAAGAAACATTTGATCCATCCTGACGTGGTTTTTCGTGGTTTCCCACAGTCCTCGAAGTGAATGCTTGGATGAAGTACTAATTGGCCACGACCTTAATTAGTAGAGTGATAGGCCTAGTTATATCGAGGGCTGTCACTCCTTATTGTTTATCCTTTGTATAATGATGAACTTTGCACCTGCTGTCATTGGAAGAAGTGAACATTGCTTAAGAGACTTAGTTCGAAGTGAAAAATATCAACATTCGTGTGGTTGGATTATTCCTAATATCAATGTTGGTATAGTGTCCGGATATATCGCAAAAACAGTTTATATTGTGTTCCGGACTTTCGGCAACTGAAGACTTTTATCTGCGGCGAAGATGTGTGGTCACAGACAGCGTAGACCTGGTGTCAAAGTTCATTGCTTTAATTTGAAATAATAATAAAATGGGGTGGTGGGATCGCCCTTGTGGTGCCCCGTCCAAACGATCCTACTCTCATCCTTAGCCTTAATAGGGGAACAATGATTTTGTATCAAGTTTCGATGTTATTAAAAAAAAAAAAAAAATATTGATATGGCAATGAATATTAATAGAATGATAAAAGAATATTGATATAATTTTATTAATATCAATCATTATTTTTAATAATAATTGAATACTAAATTAAATATATTCGCGATATATGATTTAATCACCGCTAAAATTACAATATTTATGCTAACTTGCAAAAATTGCTAAATTTATGATTGCTAAAATTGCTAAAATATGCTAAATTGTACCGATTTAGCTATCGAATCGATAGGTTTCTGTCAAAGTTCCGTCATTCACTGTTAAAACAAGGATAACAATGTGCACCAAATTGACATGAACGAATCACAATCTTCGACTATTCTCTATAGTTGCATGGATGTAATGCTATTTGCCATAATAACAATTGCACCTTTGGGCTTGGGTTCGAGTCCCGCATAAGGCATGGGTTTTTGTAAACGTCATTTCATCTATCATCGTTTCATTATCATCCGCTCATTCTTACCCCCGTATATCCTAGCTGTTGGTGGGATCGTTAAGCAACATTACAGAAAAAAAAAAAAATTGTTCATGACTACTTAACAGAAGGTCTAAGAATTGGCCATTTTATGATTGGTTTTTATTTTTTTCTGTTTCTGTTCACATTAAGTCATCCATACTATTTTCTGAGTAACCGTAATTGCTCATGTATAGGCTATAATCGGAAAGTATCCTCAATAATTATAGTGTTTTCCGTATCGGTATGGAATGAGGACAGACGAGTGGCTCAACATGTCATTCAGGATACCAGGGTTCGATTCCTGCCGTGGTCAACCATCCTGACAACACAAAATAAAATAACCATTAATTTCATCTTCCTCCATCACATAGCAATCAGTACACTACAGTGTGTCGTTAATCCCGATATAAATTATCGAATGATAATTATATCTAGGATGTACACGCGCAATTAGTCAATACCTAGTTTACATTACATTTTATTCGTCTATAATGATCTGTACTATATTTGCCATGACGTCAGTCAACAGAATAGTTGACCACCGCGACGCCCGACGTCGTCCGTATTTACGCATCGGGGAGCGTCGCCAAAACCTCAGCTAGCTAGCTCTGCTACCGAACACATAAATAGCCTATAGCGCGCGCGAGTCAGTTCGTCTACTGGCCTTCACAGCCGGAACTCCCTTTCCTTCTCACTTCTTTCTACATTTTCTGCTGATTATTTTCACAGTGAAATATCTGTTTTCATAAACTGTAAACACCAGCTAGCCCACTACTTACCTATTTATAAACCAATCAACTAATTTAGTTCACAGAATAATGATTGGCTCGGATTGAATTATATTTTTAACAAGAAATGGCATTGAATAGTTGGTCAAATGTCTAATATTTATTCATTCATTCAAAACAGAATGACTCTGTAGAACAATAAAATATAATTAATACATTTTATTTAATTCGTTTATTATAACGACGCACTGTACTGATGACAAAGACCTATTGGCGTCGGTGAATGATGAATGAGATGATGGGAATATGGGATCACCATTCTAGTAGGCCTATCGACCTGAACGACACAGGTAAACCACGAGGGTAGGAATCTTCGAACCACGGTCTCCTGCATGATGATTCAGTGTGCTATAGACACACGTCCACCCATCCCAATATGATACTTACAGATACAGATAACCCGATCTATACAATAATATAGACCTATACGACATGGATATTCTGCTTAGGCCTATCACTTGTATTATGCTCAATAATATTGTACAAAGATAGGGGAGGGGAGGGGAGGGGGCAGGTGCATTGCGAGAAGAGGGGGGATGCACGGTGCTTATAAAAATAGAGAATTTATCTCTACTTTTTTTTTCTATGTTAACGAACAAGTGTAATTTAGTAAAAAGTAAATCAACTCCAAGATAATTTTATGCTTTTCAATTAATGACATTCTGCTTTTCTGAATTCAATCAGTTTTAAAATAATGCGTCAATTAGTACCAAGAATGTGATGAAACTCTTGGACGTATTATCTTAAAACTGATTGAGTTTACTAAAATACAATGTCATATTAATTAAAGAGCATAAAATTATATTGGGGTTTTTATACTTTTTATTCAATTATATTTTTTCGTAAATATAGAAAAAATTAGTAAAGATGAATTTCTCTATTTTTATAAGCACCGTGCATGCACCCCCTTAAGGCGATATTAGTAGTTAAAGGTGCATAGCTATGACGTATGTTGTCGACTTTGAAGTGTAACGTAAAGTTCGAGATCTTGACTTTGAGATGGGAATGATTTACAGTTTGGATATTAGCCCAGTAAACTGAGGCTGAGAGGCTACAAAAACAAATACAGTATCAACCATTTTAGATTTGGAGCCGAAAGGTTGAGGATTGATTAATTACATACATACATGAATAATAGTAGGCAAACCCAACATTTGCATTATTGGATGAGCGACATCCAATTACTTTTTCGGCTATATTTAGGGAGATAGCAAGTTTGTTAGGTTACCACAGCAACTGTAGAAACGTTGGGAATAACAAAGGAATAAACACACTAAAACTGAAGTTGTGGTTTGAGTTTTTAGACATTGTTGTCGCGCTCCACAGGTCAAATGAAAGTGAAAATTCAATTGAAACTATAGTCATACATAAGTGTCACCATCTAATTCGATACGGTATACTCTCTAGTTTTGAGACACAATCGGTTACACTTACACCACTTCTGAGGCTATTTAGAAGTTAAAAAAAACATGAGATCAGCACAGAGGAAAAAATTTGGATTACAAATTTTTTCGAATGAATTCAAATTTTCACATAATTTTATTGTAGTGATGATTCACATCATGCCGAAGTTTCACATAAATAAAATCAGCCATTTTGATAAAATAATCATAATCAATAAAAGTTATTAAGAAACCCATTGAGAATACAAGCAATAAAACATTTTGAAAGATTAAAATATGTAATGAATAAAACAGGAAGGCAATGACATAATTGTTTTGAACTCGAGGTACATAATTATATAGCTTTCCATTACATTACTAAAAAAAAACTTAGGTACAACATTTACTTTCAATACCCCAAATTGCGTGTGTTACGTTGTGAAATTTAGTCATTCACGATCCTAAAAATGAATCACTAAAAATATGAAATACTACGAATTTTCTATATGAATCACGAATGTAAGTTTCGTCCATATGGTGAAGTTATAGAAGATGGACTGAAGTATTTGAGAACCAAAATTGTCAGTAAACAATTACGACGTTAGCTGATACGAATTCAATTTATATCATAACCAAACACAGTTTAATAAAAACAACACATTTCGAGAAGAGAAAAAATATTCCTGACTATATACACAACTTCCAGCATAATGTTTAACAATACAAAAAAATAAAAATGAATCACAGTATATGTTTTGCTGAAATTTGAAAATTTAGATGGAGTAGAGATTCAATGTTTATTAGCATCCAATGAAAGGTTCTATTTCGATACTAAAGAATCATTTATCCGGACATTAATATCGCTGGTATGCATCACAGGTCCATTACATCATAGTTTCTCGGTATTTGTTCATTATTATTCTCTGTCTATTATTATTTACCAAAATATTTGTCCTTACTTATTTCAAATCATTTATAATTCGAGTAATAGGCCTACTTATACTTAGGCTATGTTTTATTGCAATACTATTTCATCTACCGTTATATACATTTTGTATCTCATGTTTTCTTATTCCGTGTCATATAACAATCTTTTATTCAAAGGCAGAGACTTATTTTTATAAATACATATATAAAAAAACACATCTGCATGTGGGTATCACTATATACAATCAGTGAGTGAAATTAGCTCAGTAGGCCTATACAGTACCTGTGTGTGGAACATAGACTGTTTGTTTTGAGAGTCAGTTTCTAAGGAGGGTTTGTCTTGTATATATAGTTAGGTCAGCTAGACAATAATTGTGTATCTCGTCCGTGAATACCAAGTTTGACTTTCAACCTGCTGCTCATTACTCATTAGTTACATTTAGTAAACCGCTGTTTCATAGTGCATGTATATATATATATATATATATATATATATATATATATATATATATATATACAAAAATTATATAATAAAATACAAAATATGAAATAATTTAAAATATATAATAAATCAAAGACACGCACACACATACATAATGTGTATTTATATAAGTTATGTATATATATATATATAAATATATAAATATATATATATATATATATATATATATATATATATATATATATATATATATATATATATATATATATATAGGCCCTATATATATATATATATATATGTATATATATATATATATATATATATATATATATATATATATATATATATATATATATATATATATATATATATACATATATACACATACATACACATATGTATATGTGTGTGTTTGTCTATATAATATTATTATGTATTTTCTTGGCAGTTGTATTGGTCGAGACGATAGCGCAAGTGCCCGGGAATATAGAACAACTATATCGGCGGCGACAGAATCCTGTTCAGGAGCGTCGTCGTCGTCAGTCTAGCGTCGCCTCTCGAGCTGATAAGTCATCCGGTCGGTCGGGGGGTACAAGTCGTTATCTGATCGTTTCGTGCGTCGCGTGTGTGCGTGTCAGTGTTGTTGTTGTTGTTGGTGGTGCGTGTGTGCGACAATGTCGGCGCGCACGAGCACGACGGCGGGAAGGAGTGTCAGTGCCGGTGCTAGTAGTACTAGCCATCGTAGGCATAGATCGCGATCTACAACACGGCATGTCGATGAGAAACCGAAGAAGAAGAAGCATCTGAGTAGTACTAGTACTTCTCTTGTATCGATACCCAATGCTATACGATTGTCGATGCTTAATAGTGGGCTTATGTCACTTGGTAAGTCTGTTTTTTTTTTTTGTAGTGTCGATCGTTTTTGAGTTATCGTATTGTTCCATTCTCATTTTTTTTTATTTTTTTATTTTGAGATCTAGGTTTAGGTCAACGTCGTATAATGATCATATTATAAACATCTGCCACCTTGGCAATGTTCCTTTTAATATTATGTTGATCGATTTGGATCTAGTTCTGGTGAACTTTTTCGATCTAATATATGTTTGAGTAAAACGCAAATAAAATCAGTTGATAAGTATAATTATCTCTAGAAAATGCTACCCTTAAGTTGTTAATAATACGTAACAAATTAAAAACACTCTGAACTTCCAGCTGATTGTTGTTGGCGTTGTTGTTTACATAACCCCACAAATGTGAGGAAGGTAATATGCTGCTCGAGTACTGTACACGGCTACGAGGAATGCTAAATAATTACGCCGGCTCTGTAATAGGTTATTGTTTATCAAATTCAGTCGAGCTATTCAATAAAATAATGGAATTGATGGAGGAGAGACTACATTACAATCTGCATACAGCTGACTTTGAATACACTGACCGTTTTTTTTTGGTTAACCGGCTTCTATGGTTCACTGGTTTGTTTTCTATGGGGATTATTTCATCCTATATTTTGAAATCCGTCGACTTTTATACCGACGAGAACCCGCTATAAAATCATGTATTTATTAATTATAAATTTCAAATTTATATATTTGGTACCTCTACTATTGGTAGGTCTTTTGTATACAAACTGCGTTGAAAAATTGGATTATAGAAATTGTAGGGGCCTATGAGATTATAGCCGCCCTCGGTAGCTCTGTCAGCTGAGGCACCGTTTGGCGTGGGTTCGACTTCCCCCATGTAATTACTATATTACATATAAACCTAAGCCTAGTTAAATCTCATCATTATATTAAATTATTATCAATAAACATTAGCAATCAATCGGGTTTCTGAGATATATAACGGATAATTGTGATTGATATTTATTTATTCATTTATTTTCTCTTTCTTATAAATTAACATATTACAATACACATAACATTACATGGAGCAAGTAAATGATGAATAATCAGAAGCCAGATGATCGGAATGCATAGTACGGTAATAATGTAATATTGAGGATGAAAATAATTGTATAATAATAATAATGCATGATTAGGCCTATTTGTATGAGTATCAATGAGTAATACATGCGATGATAGATAATTTGAATGATGTTTACAATAACCATGCCTTTAGCCGGACTCAGACCAATCCCTACTTATCCCTGATTTCTGTTTCTAAAGCAATATCTTAGCTAAATAAGCCAAGGGGGTGGCTAAAATATAATAGGACTGACTGAATTAAACTTCTAGATTAATAAAATAACTTGTGAACTTTAGGTTCAACAATTTTCAGATTAAGAGATTACCATGCGTGCCGATCATAATCAATTCATTATAAACCGCCCATTCGTACCCTCAAATGACCTAGACGTTGATGGGGTCGTTAAGCAAGCAATAATTATTCAATTCTATTCTGATTGTTGTTCTTGAACGTTTTGCCGAGATTGTTCCAAACTATGATCTTGCAAAGTGTTAGTGAACATATAAGTTAGTGATTGTAGTTTTGAATGTGTGTTATGTTTGACGAGCAGTTGAAGAGTAAGTAATTACAGTTTACATGGCCAGGGAAAACACAGGAGGAAACCGCCCGCAGCTACGATGAAGCGCTTTAACTGTAATCAAATAGCGAGCAAACACAAAGGGAAGCGTATTTATAATTTAGTTTAACGAACAATTGTTATTAACAAGTGAAACTCGTGAAAAGTAATAATTATGCTTGATAATTTGTAAAATACAAAATCTTTTCAACGAAGTTATAAAAGCTCTACCTTATAGAGCCTTTTGGCTGTATGAACAAAAAATAATTTCGTATCGTAGAATGTAATTAATGTTTTTTTCTCCAGGTTTATTAAAAGGGTTGGAAAAGTCTGGATTCATGCGCGCGTGATAGGTCTATAGTGTAACTTTCGTTTTCAACCAGCACGGATATATAGGCTATAGTTCAGTACAAGGACTGAAATAGACTGACATTTGAATGATTGCGCAATAAGTGTATTGAATACGTAAGCCTATTATATATATATATATATATATATATATATATAAAATATATTATATATGTATATGTATGTATATAGGGCCTATGTTTCACAGTGACTAAAATGTCCATGCTCACATTTCGTGCATACTGTTCAACATTACGCATTATTGAACTCAAAATATATTTTGTGTTAAATTGTTCTAAATGAAATATACTGAGGAAGACTATTGTGTATCTGCCATGTCATCATTAAAATACTCTGATAATCTATATAGGTGTTCATAAATCTATATCACAACTTGTAGAACAATGAAGTGAATGTTTCTGACATCACGAATAAATCACTATGGTAATTGAAATGAGCTTTTCTGAATACGAGATGCCTATCGTTTGACGACAATGCTCATTACACGACGCGTTCAACTGAGTATGCGCATGGATATTGCCCATTTACTATCTTATATTTAATTGCACAAGTTTTAATACCCTGTTAGGTTGGTAATGAAGTTGTTGTATAGAATTGAAATGGAATCTCATTCGATCTTGAGTTAATTCGTATAGGCGAGAGAATTTAGATGGAGTTTGTCTGCCAACTGTTTTGTGTGGGATGACACCTTGAACTAAGGAAGAACTATATGAGCTTTGCAAGCAGTGGTTAATTTGTGCTGGAACGCACCGGAACGGCGTTCCGGTTCCTTTTTTAGAAACCGGTACGCACTTTTCTGTTTCAAAATGATACAATTCAATGATGAAGCCCATACTTTTAACATGCAATAATGCCATTTTTTACAGATGAATAAATAATTTCAAATTCTGAGAATGTTTTTGTATTATTATTTTTTATAAATAATTGACGAATAGATGAGCGACGAAATGACACGCTGTCGGTGTTACCAGTAAAAATTTTGATTACGATTTTTTTGTATAACGACCCCACCAACAGCTAGGTTATACGTGGGCTCACGAGTGAGCAGGTGATAATAAAAAGATGGAGTGATTTGTGACACGACGTTTTCAAAAAAAATCATAGCATAGGCCTATACGGGACTAGAACCCACGCCCAACGGTGCCTTCAGTTCCTAATGCAGTGCTTAATTAGTTGACTGAGCCATGGGGGCGGCACTTCATTGCAGATTTCATCAATTTTGATTAACTATCAAAATTCAGTGTATACACACTCCCATTTTCAGGTTTTCTTTCAAGACAGGTTTCTTCCTCCAGCATTTTAATTTTAAAGTTTGTGTACTACTTACGCACTTTTTAAGTGGCTCGTTTATATTAAATGAAAATACATAAACATTCTGAGCTTCTTATAAAGCATGACATTTATAAAGATAATTCAGTCGTCTATCGTACCACCCAACAGCTTGCCGACCTCCGTAGCTCAGTTAATTACGCCAGCGTTTTAGAAAATGGAGTCACCGTTGGGCGTGAGTTCGAGTCTCGCATAAGGTATGTGGTTTTGTGGAAACTTTTTCACCTATCATTACTTCATGTTTTCATTATCACTTGCTCACTCGTAACCCTGTATAACCCAGCTGTTGGTGGGATCGTTAAGCAGTATTTAATAAAAATAAAAAAAATCTCTCTCTCGCTCTCTCTATATATAGGCCTATATCACGTTTACCATAATGTTTACCATAATGACCAAATATCAATTGAAGAAAAAAAATCGGACAATTTAATACGTTCATTAAATATGGATCAATTTGATTAAAATCATCCTTTCATAGGGCTGGCTCCTTTGCATACAAATCCCATAAGATGTTCCAGACTTTCACTGGAATTCCTGTCTCCATTAAGCCTATAGCACACGCTAAACGGCGCGCGCACACACACCTAATGACTGTGAACTCTGCACAGTAAACACAAGACACGGTGTAGCTTGGAATCCGCTCTCGCGTGTATTTCGGTCCTCTAAGGGCACACGGTCTATTTTCACGTGCAATACTCTTGCACTGGCCTCGCGGCCCTATACATCATGCATTAACAGTCACTCGTGTAAACATGCTAATTACATCAGTCAACATCATACGAGCCGCTTAATTAACAATTAGTATGATGAACGATCGAAATGATCAATTGTGTCTGATTGATAGTAGGCCTATAGTCTATACAGCCTACAGGGGCGTCGGAACACTTCGAAAGTTGGGGGGCTTAACAATAGGAAGCTTAGGCAAGCTTAACAATTGCGACCAAAATGACAACTAATTTTTAACAAAGTGGGTTTCAACAGGAAACAACGAGACAAATTGAGTCTTGCAAGACCTTTTTCTTGCCCCCTCTTGGCCAAAAGTTGGGGGATGCAATGCCCCTCCTCCCCCCCCCCCCCCCCGGTTCCAACGCCAGTGAGACTATATATAATTGGTTTTACGAGATGATAGTGGATTCTAAAAATGGGGAAATTCATCTTAACTATTTTTTCTAGGTTCTCGAGCCAGTTTAATTGAATCAAAAGTAGATCAACTCCCAAGATAATTTTACTCTCTTTAATCAGTATGACATTCTGTTTTTGTGATTTCAATCAGTTTCAAGATAGTAGGCCCTACGTCAGTAATACGTCAATGGTTCTACGAATTCATAGTTAGTGGATTAGGAAATAGTTAGAACACGTTCCTTCATTTCGAGTACGGTAGAATCGAGTCTTCGCTTCGCTCATTCATTTTTAAGGCGTCTTATTGACATGTTACAGTAGTACATTTTAATAATAACGTAGACCCAGAAAGTCACATGAGTTTTGACTTGTCTGTGGGTCTACACACTGTTAACACATATATTACAGTCATTTAAAACAAACATGTACGATAAGAATAAAATCAGCTGGATGACAAAATATGTGTTTTCCTTTGAATAATCCAATTGAAATAGTAAATATAAGAATTAAATAAGAAGTAAATAAAATAAGAAGTAAAACTATAAGAAGTAAATAAGAGAATGATAGCATTATATAGGCCTACAATTGGATATTAATTATTTATGTGCCTCTATTTTTCATCTCTGGTCAAGTATTTGCACATTCCCAGAAATTCATTGCTTTTGGTCAATTTTCACTTGCAATAACACAATAATAATAGTCATAACATTACGATGACGGCTATCAAACGTCGCGTTCCTCTAATGAAACCGCACGGTGCGACTGTAGTGTATCTAGCTGATCGCCCAGCCATGGGGGGGGGGGGGGGGGGGAATGCGTGATAGATTATTAGGTCATGGACTAGGCCTAGATGCGGTATGCGAGGCGCCACGTTGCTTTCAACCCCCGCTCCTAAGAGATGCAACAAACCATATCGATACGGCTTCACTTGCAACCTATACTTGTAGCCACGAAAGAAGAAGTAACGAATGTTTATTTCATGATGATTATTGTCAGCGTAACGTTTATGCTCTTAAATCAATATGACATTCTATTTTTGAGATTTCAATTAGTTTTAAGATAATACAGAAATGAATTTCATCACATTCTTGGTATTTGAAATTCCTAGATTCTATCATTTCGTTCGATTATAATTTCATTGAAGTTCAGTGACACTGAAGAAGTCAACCATTCCAAACGTTCCCCTTTTTTCGACATTCTGGATTATTCTTATATGACTACAAATTTCGAAATGGTTCTCATCAAAAGTGGTCCAACTGAAAACGAACAAAAAAACACTTTCGCTTTATCAAGTACGTAAAGTTGAGTATTCGTTTCGCTCATCCAATAACTGTTGGCCTTTCGAACTGTCTGGCTTTCTTATTCTAAATATATACACAACTTTCAAGAGCTATTGCCCAGTTATCATTGAACTAGCTGTTCATATGTTTCCACATATCGATACCTCCGATCCGAGATGAATTCCAAGAACGCAACCCTCAATGCATCTTGCTCCAATCCAACCAGAAAGTATGATACATCATTTATCTGGCTTGATCTGGGCCGAATATTTAGAACCATTCATACAACTAACAATTACACTATTCATGTTATTTTTAAATTATCATAAGTAGGCTATCCTAATTTCTGTATCTTATCGATTAATTATTTCAATTTGAACAATTTTATATCATTTCAATATATTTGATTATTATTTAATTATTTATGAGAATTTTTATTTTTATGATAAATATTCAATATTAATTTTTTTTTTAATAATTATAATGATTAATATCAGTTAATTGATTATTTAATTATTCAATTATTTTGTTATTCTTACAATTAATTATTTAGTAAATCATGTTTATATTGATTGTTATCCTGTGCGCTTTGGAGTCGGGGACCAATAAAGGTTTTTATATATTGAATGAGTAAAACAATTGATATCGATATGTCGGTGAACCACAGGGACATTATTACAGGCTTTGTGTGAACAATGATATCTGGTATCAGCATTGATTTTGATATCTCACTCGACTTCTGAAGCTACTGAAATTAATTCACGTCAGGTAGACAAATGAAATGAATATGAAGAGTGAGTTTCTGCACACAAAATGAGTTTTATAATCAATTTTCGTATCGAAAAAGTTCACGATTTCCAGTGGTACATTATTCATAGAGATATAATATCCGCTAAAAATCACGTTCCATATACCACATGTATACATGCCATGGACTCGGCAATGTTGTATTCTATTTTATCGACTCTGAACTATAATAATATATATATATAGACAAAGAATCTATGAACAGAAACGGTCGATCGGAATCATCTCTCGTGGCTATAGATGTTCTATGGTTTTCCACAGTTCTCTCCCTCGTTAATTCTGTATTCATATCGAAAAACCGTCTAGTAATTATATCCAACTTAACCACATTTCATTATGGGCTGAACTGAAAGTTAGTACATTAAACTGAAAGTTAGTACATTAATCCTGTTCCTGAATGTTGAGTATAGTTGTGTTGTGTGACACAAATAGTTGCGTGCGCTTATGTCGCGAACACATTTCTGTGTAATTAAAAGGAATTAAACAAATTAACAGCTTACAACTTATGTGTGTTGATATTTAAAGTACACTAGGCAGTGTGATATAGGTAGTGGAAATCAAGCAGAGCTTTCACCGTATATGTTCATCACTTACTTCATTAGCATTTGTGTTTGTTCTTCGCTCTAGAATCGTGCCTCAATAATAATGAACCACAGTCCACAGACGCCAACGGTGCCTTTCACCCTTAGTCGCATCAATGGAAAACAATAATTGAATTACAAAGTTATATAGGAATAGGATCATTATAAAATGGGTTACTAAGAACTATTGAATTATGGTGTGACCGTGATGATTTAATGAACGTTATCATGGTCAACTGAACTTATCAAACCTCAGTAATTCCGCACATCATTCCATTCTAGTAGTGATTTCGTCGGTTGAACAGTTTGTAAATCTGTGTTCCATCAATTATTGCTTTCCGTCATTGTCAAAGGTAAATTCCGTTCCATTGATTCATATAATTGCTGTTCACATCACATTTTAATCGAAATACTGACCACAAAATGACTTTATATAGGCCTATACGGTATTACGAGTCAATAAGCTTTTTAAAAAGTTTTTTCAGATGTTGTTCTATCAATCGAGTTCACTCCAGAGTGATTGACTGTCGATCAGTTAGCAAACAATCTGACATTAACCGATGTTTATCGAGAATAAAAATTGACTGCTGTAAGTCAATATTCGAGTTGATTGATTTTGAAGTCTCTCTTTCTATAATACGTACCTCAGGCGTATAGATTTATGTGATACATTCTAACATGAAAGGAATAAACACACCCGAGTCTGTGGCAACAAAAGAAGACATCGATCATTGCAGAGAAACTGATGAAGAGCTAAAAAAATGAATTACGAATCCTCAAGTTTTGAATTTCTCAGAATTGCTCGTGTCTTTATTTAGTTATAATTTTCTAATTCCAAAAACGGAGTGAATCATCTCAGTCTTTCATTTGTTGTATCTTTACATATTTTATTCATAACAAAGTAAATGAAAATACAGTGTAATCATAAGTGAGAAGAACTCTGAATACAATGAATTTATTTTTTGATTTGATGAATTGATTGAATTGTTTTGTTATAACTATTAAAAACATACTCGAAGTAGGCCTACACAAGCAATGAATTTCTCTTCTGTCGACACTACATCAACAAAGAGGCAGCGTATACCGTTGTGAATAAAATCGTGAATAAAATAGATTGTTGTCAAATATTGTTGTACAGCATTGAAACCTAGTGTTTTCAGTGTCTATTGTGTGACGTATTATACGTCATTATACGTCATTATATGCGTATCAATACTTTCCGGTGGAGGTGCCGGCTCAACTAAAATGTAGTACCGCATCAAATTTAAACTCAGTGTATGGACAATTTGAATAAGGTTATGTATTTATTCATTTCACTAGGCAAACGCAGGATGTGCGTTGTACGATGAGCGAGATGTCTATATAAAGTATAATCGAAAACTCTACAAACCTTGATCATTTGAAATGAACTTCATCCAATGTCAATGAATCTAGAAAGCCGTGACTCCGACAATGCAACATTTTTCAACTAATATTTCTATCTTTTCGATGAATAAAATACATTTATTATATTATTTTCTCCAAAACGGCTGGTCCAAATATCAAACCAAATTTTTATTCATATATATTATTCTTGTGTTCACATTTGTGGAAAATTTGAATCATATTGAAGAGATTCTATTTTTCAATTTTTTCCGCTCAGCCAAATCTTATGGGGTTTTTAGAAACTTCTAAATGATGTTTCTCAAAAATGGTCCAACCGATTAGACCTCAAAACTATACAGTTCTAAGTTGGATAAGTTTGCATATAAAAAAAAAGTTTCTTGTCGATCGGTCAAACCCTGCGACCTGTGCAGTGTTTACAAACAAACAAACAGAAAAAAAAACGCACAGACAAAGCTCCGTAAGACTTGAGTGAAAATCTTCGCTACGCTCATCTAATGATTTTATATTTGTTCGATTCATACCAGACACGAGCTCACTATTTTACCGACTTTCGATTACATATTTTTATCAATCTATGGTATTACAAACGCCTAATGCCAATATAAATCCAGTCTGACTAGTCCATCTCTTCAATTTTCTAATTTCCGTTGACAATTCATTGATGTGTGAGCTAGATCTTTTTGTATTATTGATTTGTGACATTTCAAAGCACTGACAGGTTGGAGTGTACGAGCTGCACTTTTAATCAGTTGGTGCAATTTAGCTGTGCTCAGCGTAATGAGATGACACGAACCTAGTCAGGTGAGTGGTGCATACTAGGAAAACGCCATATGCGTTGTTAGACGAGCGGATAGTAATAGTATAGGTAGTAATGGTTAAGAACTGCTTCGAGTGGTACCAATTTAGCACATTTTATTTTTTTTCTTCAAAATGGCTGACCCGATCAAGCTGAAATTTTTTAGAAATGTGTATCAAAATGTAATTCAACTTCACGCGAAATTTCATTTCTTTGGAAAAATATTTTTTTTTTTCCGCCATGTTATTCTAATGGGTATTTTTGAAATTTCTAAAATTCATAAAAAAAGTTACCCCCCGATAATGCCACAAAACTATACAGATCTAAGTTAGATGAGGAACCATATTGAAAAAAAGTTTGAAGTTGATAGCTGTAGCCGTTTGACCTGTGGAGAACCGACAAAAAAACATAAAAAAAAAAAAAAACATAAAAACGAACACCAATTTTTTTCAGTATGTCAAATTGAATCCTCACTAAAGCTCGTCTGATAAGAAATCGAAGCGAATGAAACTGATGAACGAATTTTATCGGAATCAAAAGTCTGTAAAAATTATACGTGTGGTCGAGTGGCTAGCACACAGAACCGTTATTCAGGAGACCGGGGTTCGATTACCGCCATAGTCGACCATTCTGACAGGGGGTTTTCGTGGTCTCCCTCAGTAGTTCAGGTCATATACTGGGATGGTTCCTTAGCAACACGTTCGACTGACTCTTTTCCATTATCTAAAAGTTCTAATAAAATAACATTTCATCTCATCATCTCATATAGGCCTATTATTCACCTACGCCAATAGATCGTAGTACTGATAGTGCGTCGTTAGACTCAACCCAATATAGGCCTAAATAAATTGATAAAAATGAAAGTCCGTAGAGTCCAATACTTTTATATCCACGCAGGAGATAGTATAACTAAGATTAACAAGAGACAGAATATGTAGATTAGTCAACGTACTCGAATTCAAAACTTGATTGTGTACAATTTCAAAATGGCGATAGTTTTCATCGGCAAAGGTGATTGAAGGAAAAAAATAATTTAAAATATATTTTCATGTGAACAACTTATTAGGCCTACTAGACATTAATAATATTGTCGAGTTACGTCATGCATTAGATGAAGTCAATATGGGCCACAGTTCCGTGATCCCAAATACATCTTCAGTTCAGCCAATGCTTTTTTCACAGCCATCTTGATTGGGTAAGACAGTCTCTTCATATTATATCAGAACTAACACAGCCTTCTTTATTCAGATCATTCTTTTCTGATAAGAAGAAACTGTATTATCCAATCAAGAAGGCTGCGATCAGAACAGGATGATTTGAACAAAGAGGGCTGTGGTTTTTATCTATGAGTACTTCAACTCTAGACGAATACTCACTGATTGGATGAATTTGAATGAAAAAGATGAACCAATATTGAAGTAGTTAATATCCTACAACATAATGTTAAAAGTGAGTATTAGGTGCAGGAAGTTTTTACTACGTATACGAAAACGATCTATAATTTTAATCAACAATTCCAGCACATGCTTTTAAGAATGGAATTATAATTCCGGAAAATAATCAACATTAAATCGCTTGATATAGTTTGCTTGGTGTTATCTACATCTATAGTTCACAAGGGAATCCGCTAAATCGCGACAGGCAAATGGGACCGTTGGCTCTGATTTACCGCAAGAAACCACAAATATCTGCCATGTTATTAGTATGGGAGTCGATACAACTTATTTATCACATTATGTTTTATATACGTTTAAAAAAATTAAACATTCATATACATATTGTATATATTTTCTATATTTATTTTCAAAATTAAAAAGAATATGATGAAACTTGTTATATCTTTGTAGCTTCAAGTCAACCTTGATTGCATAACACACAAAAAAAATGCATATAAGTTTGTCTTACTATGAAACTAATTTTACATTTATATTTCATATGAGATTCTAAACAATTGTGAGAGCATGTATGGTCACACGTACGGACTTCCAAAACATTCACGTAATTTCAAATGAATCGTCTGCAAAGCCATTTCTCTGGATATTCCGACAGTAATTACAAACTAATGTAACATAGTTCGGACATACCTATATCGTTGAATGTGACTTCGACTTGGTTGAAATTGTATCGTATACTATGGTTACAGTTTAGTGTTGTATGCAAAATGAATGCATGTTATAACGTACACAAGGGAATTTAATATGGTATTGTAAGTTCAACTCAGTTTACAATAATTAATAAAAGCTATAATCCAGATAGGGATAAAATTTGTATTACTATAGCAATATCCAATTAGAGATTGCTCCATTATAGGTAATTCACGCCTCATTGTCATCATTCTACTGTGGTTATAATTATGTCCACAAATTATTTAGACATACGTCATGAGCTTATAGTGGACGGATTGATAATTGAATATTCTGTTACTGTTGTGGTTATTCAGGATTAGATTAATCGAAATAGTCTCTCTCGCTCTACTTTATGTTAGGTATTTCCCGCACTCTCTTATTGCTTTTCTCTCATCTCTCTTCTCCAACTCTCAACTCTCAACTCTTTCTCTAACCAGAGGCGGCGGAGCCCTAGTATTATTGAGGGATCAAGATTGATAAAGTTGTCAAGTCATGGAAAATATCATGTGATTAGACCACATGATTATTGGGGGGTCTGGGGTTCTGATCCCCGGCTCCGTCGCCCTTGTCTCCAATCTCTCTTTTTCTAGCACACGCTCTCTCTCTCTCTCTCTCTCTCTCTCTCTCTCTCTCTCTCTCTCTCTTTGTCCACTTCGGCGATCAGCTAAGCCACGCAGGTGAATGATTTAAACCTCAGTTGAAACATTTCGTAAATAAGTAACAGTTCGTTAATGAATTGGAAAGCAACCCTTAGCACAGTTTGGCATCAAGCCAAACACAACGACAGGCAGGTGGGGGGGGGGGAGGGGGGGTCAAGTATAACGTGTAATTAGTCGAATGAACGGTGATTAGAGAGGATGAGAACAAACAATCTTCATTCGATGTACCGTTATTTTGATCACAATATAGGAATTCCGTTTTAATTACTCAATTTATCACTATTATTATGGATTGTGCCTGCATTTCTTGTTTGTTTTATATTGTTCAAATGAGGAAAATTATTTATTTTCTTCAACAATTCATTTGAACTGAGTCTTCCGCCCACACCCCAAGGGGTTATCTCGAAATCGTGCTATTTTAGCCGTATAATGAATTACTAGACTTTATCACTTTATTTACTTTATTATTATAATACGTTATTCTGATCGCTGGTCATGTTTTAAGAACCATATAGAGTTCTCTAATCTGAATTGCTAGAAAGAAAAACATAAAGAGTCGATGGACAGAATAGTAAATTTCACTCTGTTAGGAACTGAATGCAGGTCGGTTGTGGGTTCAAGTCCCGCTTAAGGCATTTGTGTTTTCGACATCATTCATCTACTCATTCGTACCCTCAATTAATAATCTACCTGTTATAGTTGTTATGAGCACTAAGAGCGTCTATTCAGCGAAATATAAGTTTTTTGGTGAACTGTTGAAATTTTGAACGGTTTCGAACGGGGTTGAACGGATGTCGCAACTCCGATTTCCCCATTTTCAGAGAGAAGTAGGAATCATACTTTCAATTTCAAAAAATGTTTATGCATTTTTTTCCTCGGAGACCATGAGTCAAGACGTAGGCATTACCGATTCTGTATAAAAACAAACAGAATCGATTAATATCTACGTCACCACTCAGAAAATAGGCCAGATCCTGGAGGACAAATAAATACATAATATTTTCTGAAATTGAGATGTTGATTCATATCTTTCTCTCAAATAAGGGAAATATATATCGTATTTATTCTTTATAACCTACATCAGGCTCTTTTATGATTCTATTTCAAATCATTTTGAAGGTATTACAAAAGATATGTTTTTCTCCTGTGGTACAATTTTCCTATATCTTTATACCGCTAAAATGCAGGCCTATCACAAAAAGCTGATATAAAATTAATCCGATTATGAACGTCCCACGAGCAACCTATTTATCAAATATATGGTCTATGTATAATTACATCTGACGTCTATCAAAATGATACATCTTAAGACTTGTTTTCACGTTTCCTTGAAATTATCTTCGTATATAAAACATATTTCCGTTGAAACAACATCCTGTTATTATACCGAAAAACATCGTTATTACAACCCTTGAACCGAACACAACTCGCGATGTTGATTGCAACATTCATCAGAAGTCGACGCCTTTTCATTAGGAGGTCGTAAAATACCATTTCCAGTATTTCCATCGAGCCCCGATGTTTTATTATACGAGGTCGCGCGATGCGGCGTAGAAAAACAATTATCACATTCGCAGCTTCGGCTTCTGGACCCGCTTGATCAGACAATCTAATTCCGGAGATGAAATTGGAAATTGCTTACTCTGTAGGCATATAGGCATAGAACAGTTTGAAGATTTTCATTACAAAAAACGTATTTTGTACCGCTAGCGGTAGTAACTGAAGTCACTGTTGGGCGTGGGTTCGAGTCCCGCATAAGGCATGGGTTTTTGTAAACGTCCTTTCATCTATCATCTCTTCATCGTTTCATTATCACCCGCTCATTCGTACCCCCGTATAACCTAGCTGTTGGTGAGGTCGTTAAGCAAAATTAAAAAAAAAAAAAAAAAACGTATTATTCGGTATTGAGGATTTTTATGCATGCTGTAAGCAAACTAATATAACGTAATTTCGAAGTAATTAAAGTATATAGGCTTCTTTTTGAATCATAATTTGACACATTAAACTATGTAACCATTGACCAATTGACCTTTAATTTAGCTTCAAATTTTAACTTAAATTAAATTTTTCAATTAAATTGTATTATTGACTTGATTGTTATAGGCCTATACTTTTTAATTTCAATACTTGACTTGGTAGTTGCTTGTGTAAAAAAATAGGATGGAAATTCAAGCAACTTGACCGCGCCTGTAGAAAGTTCAAGTGTGTCCGGGCACAATGGTTTGAATGATTGAAGGAATAAATTAAATGAATAAACAGCTGAAAAAACAAAAGAAAATCTATTTTCACTAAAAAAAGGTTGTTTGGCTGTGGAAGGATCGCGAGAGTTAATTTATGATCATCTAAACCTCTAAAACCTCTAGAACTGAATGTCAACTTTTATGTTTATTCAACGGGTTATAAATGTATTCGAATAAAATCGAATAAAATGTATTTAAACTATGTATAATTGTAGGCTTATGTACTAGTCTTCAGTCAATGGAAGTGAATAGAATATTTTATTCCAAAATTACCGTTTCTTTTTGAGAATATTAACCGAGACCAGAAATCATTTCAAGGTGAAAATCTAGTTTTTGAGGAAACATTCCTGTAGGTATTCAATGTTAGGAGAATCTAATTCATATTGTTTCCTAATGTATTTATTGTATAATCAAACTATTTGATTAAAAGTAAATAGAAAGTGATGTTCTGCTTTCTGTCGTCGTTAACCTAAAAAAAACGACTCTTATTGCTTTCACGTCTATTCACGATAGTTGGCCTAACATAGGAAACAGAATTATCACCGTAACATCTGTGTAACAGTGACATTTTTCAGGATGATGTATTTCCATGACGAAGCTCACTTATCACTTATAAGACACGTGCTTTTGTCAACCCTAATCGTCCACTCAAATAATCTAGCTGATTGTGGGGTCATTAAGCAAGCAATAATCAAAACCAATTCATAATTGCTGAAAAGAGTTGAACATTCTAAAATTTTCAATTATCAATTTCAAATTTTTTGTTGGTAGGCGACCGTCATCTTGAGTGAACACAGGTATACATTTTTTAACATTTTGCATTGGTTTTATTTCCAACGCATACCGCTACACTTAACCATCCTGTGATCATGGACTTATAATAGTAACTGCGTTACGCTGTGATGCTGTGAACAACAGGGTGTGTTGTGCGGGGTGGAGGGGGGGGGGGTGATTGGATAGAAGGGTGGTGGGAGGGGGAGGGGACACAATCATCTGTCAACGACTGTTTGTCATCACATGTGACACGACAACAGCAATAGTAGAAACCACTTACACGTGCCTCGTATTTATATATATATATATATATATATATATATATATATATATATATATATATATATATATATATAATATATATATATATATATATATAAGTTATACGTTAATATTGCCTGATTGAGAATTTCTCGGTGTAAATTCCAAATAGACGAACTTCTCTCAGTGAAAATTTCGAAACGCGAACAATTCGGGACATCGATTCGATATATTTCCAATCGTTGATCGATTTCATTTCGATATCGATAAGGGTTATATAGTTAACTAGCCACATAAACCTTGTGATAGCGATATGATGAGTTTTATTTTCAAAAGTATTTATTTTTCCCAAAAATTTGTCTATTCACATTCAACAAATTCTTCCGATGGGCAGATTTGCGGCGAACATTATCTGCCCTATTGAATTCTATTGGAGTTGTTAGGATTCCGTCTGCTCAACTGGGTGAACGATAGACCCCATTTATTCGATACAAATCGAATCTTCTGTTATTTTGTTCAATCTACAATCGAATCAAAACGGTCGAATCAAAACCAACCCACACGAAACGAGCCATTACTCATCTTCTAGCTTAGATCTGTCCAGTTTTTGTATATAGGCCTATACTATCTATCTTTTTTTCAATTTTGAATTATTATTGTATTTGTATATTATATATATTTAGGCCTATACTGTACATATATATATATATATATATATATATATATATATATATATATATATATATATATATATATATATATATATATACAGTATAGGCCTAAATATATATAATAGGTTATACAAATACAATAATAATTCAAAATGCATCGAAAAAAAAAATCACTTTGCATCGACAATTTATCACATTTTCTCTCTCTCTCTCTCTCTCTCTCTCTCTCTATATATATATATATATATTTATATATATATATATATATGTATATATATATATTGAAAAAATGTGATGAATTGTCGATGCAAAGTTGAAGATATCTACATAAATTCTCACATCGATTACCAATCCTTGATTCAATTCCGTCCATTTTGTTCCGTCCTTATCTTAATGAAAGTTATTGAGGTAATCTCAAGCAAAAGGGCTACTTTCAAATTTTTCATTTGTTCCATGATTTTCTGAATGTTTGTCAGTCCTGCATTATCCGCTTATAGACATTAGCCAAGGTACAACATATACGTTGAAAGGTTGGCTGTATATATAGCGTAAGTTTCAACCATAATACCATATTTCATTGAGAAAAGTAAATTTTCAGTTTTACAACTCGTTTATTTATCCCTAGTATAACGCTAGAATAGTCTAAACTCTAAAGATTCATGAAATTGGAATTTGAAGCCGTAACTACATGCTTAGTGTGGCGCAAACAAATGCTTGATGCTTCTGTATATAAGAAAGCGAGTGAGGATAAGCTCGTGCCTCGTCGACGTGAGAGTGAATGCAGACGTAATGTTTGTTTGTCTTGAGCTTTCAGACATGCAAGATTTTATTCTTTATTATCGTACTGGGAAAATGCAGTATATGCGCTGAGAGATGAGCGAAATATTATTTGGAATGCACTCGATAGCCGTGATACACCTTGATTATGAAACTATCAATAGCAACAATATGTTGAAAACACAGTCGACTCGAGTTAGCTTGATCTAGACGTATCTGCAGATGATATTGAGTCTATATACATACATATATATATATATATATATATATATATATATATATATATATATATATATATATATATATATATATATATATATATATATATATCGCAGTCCAGCAGACCAGTTCAGCAGACCAGTTCAGCAGACCAGACCGACTCCTGAGGATGGAAGTACAAGGACTTCCGAAACGTCGAGACTACAGGTCCTTTTTAGGACCACATCTCACTCCAAGAGGGCAGATTACCGCAAAGACTTCGTTACCATATATATATATATATATATATATATATATATATATATATATATATATATATATATATATATATATATAAAGTAAAACAATATATAGGGCCTATACATGAACTATTTACCTTGTGAGTCGATCTATATTTTCCAACAGAAAACGCGATTGTATTTTAATAATTACGACGACGTTAAGGGTATAACTTTTGTGCTTACGATCCAGTAGTTTCCGTTACGGAACTCGTTACCCCAAGGAAGAAACCAATAACTATAGTAATTCATACTTCAAAATTCCATTCTGGTAAGAATCGTCAGGAAATCAGGATATTGAAGTCAAATTGACCACTTCAAATCGAGAGTCATGTGGGCGGTAATGGAGTAAAATCATTGCATCGATGAAATTACTTCAATCTATCTTTAATTTGTGTTCGAATAGTTTAGAATAGGCCTACAGTTGGTAGACTTGATAAAATTGAGTATGAAAATGAAAATCGCCCGGTTGACACTATAACAAAACAGGGGCTTTACAGAGATGTAATAAGGTTCAAACTTAAAAATATCTTTATCTTCAAGTACGAATATCATTTCCGTTCTACAAATAGAGATAATTGCACAATTTTATTCATCACAGTTTTCTCATTAGATGGGCGTAGCGATCGCCCTAATTTCACATACTGAAAAAATCGAGGTTCGTTGTTTTTTGTAGGAGACGGTCAATCGCCTTGGAACTTTAACCGGGTATTGATGTCATATCAGAATAAGTTGGGATAGTTTTTGTTCGAGCAAAATCGTTTCGGCCCTTTTTTTGAAAACGATTCTAAATATTAAATATATCCTCAAAATAAAAGCATTTGGGGAAAATTCCGATTTCATTTTTTTTTGCATGAAACCTAATTAGCACAGAATCAAATTATTCACTGTTTTCATACATATTTATTATTATTATCATCATTATTATTATTATTATTATTTTTACCATCATTATTTTTTCAAAAATGTTGCGTAACGACCCCACTAACAGCTAGGTTACACGAGGGTACGAATGAGCGGGTGATAATGAAAAGACAAAGTGATGATAAGTGAAAGGACATTCACAAAAACCCATGCCTTATGCAATACTCGAACCCATGCCCAACCTGACTTCAGTTTCTACCGTTAGCGATAGCTGACTGAGCCACGGGGCGGCTACGCGTTTATATAATCTCTTTTTTTTTCTTTTTTTTTTTGAGTAAATTAATTCTTGAATGATAAACTTGATCGTTACCTAATCAAATTATATAAATTCAAAAAAATTTCACATAAATAACGCGCTCATCTTGCAACGCTTATTCTGAGTTTTCCTAGTAATTTTCATTCCCGATTGAGCATACTATAGCTAATTAATGACTAATGAACTAATGAATTCTCCAAATAAAAATTCACACTCCCTCAAATTGGTGGAGGTGCCGGGTTTATTAATAGTCATAATGGCGTTCAAGCTCATTCAACTTCAATTGGACATTTCTAGTTAAATTTTTGTATTTATATTGGGTTAAACGACGCACTGTATCAACAGACAGATCTATTGGCTATAGGGTATATTTAACCTTGAGCATAGAGACAACATCGTCTCTGAAGCGTTAGGTGGAAAATGAATATATAGTGCCTACATATTGATTATTGACTCAATATTTTGGATTCTTCCATGATCCATTGAGTATTCAAACATGTGTGTGTATATATATATATATATATATATATATATATATATATATATATATATATATATATGTATATATATATATATATATGATTATAGCCATGAAATAAGAGTAATATCTCGGTAACTCAGTGGGAGAGCAGCGGACCGGCAATCTGAAGGTCCCGTGTTCGATTCCCGGTCGAGACGTATCTTTTATGACCCGGCTAAAATATCACATGTATGTGTGTTTGTATTCACGTAGGCTTAATCAACTGATATTGAGATAATACCTATACACACATAATCATCTTTTCTACTATACGGTAATTCATACAGCTTTCAAAAACTTATGGAGGAAAGCGATTTTACTTACTCCATGTCTGAAGTTACTTTAAGAGGATGACAAATTCGATCTGCTAACAAATTAGATCTGCCTAATGGTATGTTCTATTATCGTTAAACTCTTATTTCTACATTAAAACCCACTTTTCACTTTACCTGAGTACGTTTCTGCACCGTGTAGAACTCGATTAATTACTTTTACTTACCCTGTTCTTGTTCGTTAACTCTGATGCCATGGCACTAGCCAGTGTAAGTGCTGGTTGCTTTAGGGGTGCGACAGAAAAGCTTTCTGTTACAAAAATTTGTACGAGTTATAAATTACGTACTAAAAGGTACTCTTGTACTCGGGAATCCCTGTTATTATAAAAGTAGATGTTATTTTTATTTTATATCATCATGATCGCTATGTGTATATATTTATATAGGGCCTATATATATAATATATATATATATATATATATATATTATATATATATATATATATATATATATTTATATATATATATATATATATATATATATATATATATATATATATATATATATATATAGGCCCTATATAAATATATACACATAGCGATCATGATGATATAAAATAAAAATGACATCTACTTTTATAATAACAGGGATTCCCGAGTACAAGAGTACCTTTTAGTACGTAAAATATATATATATATATATATATATATATATATATATATATATATATATACATATCTCGTATATATACACATACATTTTTATTCATTTATCTGTCTATATATAATATGTATAAATATGACTTGAGCATGTTTTGCAGTCAAGTTATCAAGGGAACAAGGAAGGATTGACCTAGTTTGTTTGATAACCATGACATCAATATAGACCAATCAAAGGCCAACGTCTCAGCGTGGTCCCTATCCCATATGATGCTGCTCAACTTATAATAAAAACATATTACTGCTGTGAATTCCATTTGGTTTCTTTCCAACATTGTGAATATCGAAAGCGCGTTAGGAAATGTCTGTGTCCATGACCTAGGAAACATTCAATATAGTTCCGTTTAGTGCAATCTTGTTCGAAATACTCATATTAATTATACCAATACCTGATGCACTCTCAAGATTAATGGTTTTCAATGTAGAAAGAAATATCGACAGAAAATAGTTGCGGATATGCTGTTAGTGTTGAAGAGTAGAACTAGTGAAAAGTCACAAAATGAAGCGCGCGCATATTTTCAACAATGACGTTGTTTAAAATATTATATTGTCGACTTGGTTTTGTGTGACTTTTCGCCGGCCATTTTGCATTTAGAAGCGCATTCTATTGTTTGTTTTCGTATCGAATGGGTTTATTGTTGAACCTTAGTTAAAACGTTGAGGAGTTTTATTCGCGTTATTGGTGTCATTTATATTATATTTTCCTTGAATAAAATGTAGGCCTACTGATCACCTATCCAAATAAGCTTCCACTCTAGGAATTCATGTACTGAAATAAGACGGTGTCACGGTTTACATTTATAGTATACTGATTTCTAGCACCAACAAGTTTTTTTTCATTTGAGCAACATATTTTCATTTATCGATTTGTTTTACAACAGTTGTTCAAAGTTATAAACAATATTTCTTCAGTATTATTGTAGTAACAATAATGTTGAACGCAAACATTGACTAACGATGGAATAATAATTTCTTTAATATAAAACGTGATCAAAAATACATTTTGATTCTTTGCCGAAATGCTGTTGGGTTCACTAAAAGGAAAATAGTAATGTGTTATTTTTACATGTTTACCCAACTGTAGTTCGAAAGAAATTCGAAACGAGAAGATGATTTCGTTTCAAAGTTTTGTACCCGAAACGCTTTATGATATGCGAAACACTTGAATTAATTAATTATACAATTATTACAGATCAAGTTTATAAACACTGTATATATGAGCACCAGCTGTTCACTAGATATATTCATATTGACTTCAAAAGTTTTCAGAGCCTGTCTCCGTTTCTTATACGTACGTACCCCCATATAACCTAGCTATTTGTCTCTCAAAAGTTTCCAGCCTTAGCTGAAACATGATGTCATCGAAGTGTTTAGAAAATGAAATAGATGCTAGCGATTCATTAAACGACCCCACCAACAGCTATAGGTTATACGGGTCGATTCATTTTGTTAAATTTTGTATTTCATATTTACAATCACTTTGCTGGAACTATTACTCGATTTACTCCTGTCAGCTTTGGTCGATCGACCTTCAGATCGATATAATCTCGAAACGCCATTAACGCATAGCAGCCTCGTATACTATAATGTTGAAATCGGGTTGAAATTGATGATATTTTCGAGTTTTTTTCCGGAGATTTATTGCCAGTTTGTCCCAAAAGAAGTTGAATAAATAACATGCTGGTCGCCCCACTCGACCGTGTCAACATTTTATGTTTAATGTTGGTAATACATTTGAACTTGATTTAGTTTAAGCCTATAATTTACCAGACTGAGACCAGTAGAGCAGTCGCTATCTTTCAGGAGACCGGGATTCGATTCTCTTCATGGTCGATCATCTTGGCAAAGTTTTTTTGGGGTTTTCTCTTTGAGGCAAGTGAGTATTGAGATGGTTGCTTTAGAGTAGGCCTCGACATCTTCCTTTTCTCTGTCCCAAAAATCTAGTAGAATAAAATAACCTCATATCATCATTACGGTCTAATGATAATGACAAAATGTTTGTCTGATGACAAAAAGGCTGATGATATTGTTTCATTAACTAGAAGTCATTTCCAGAACTTGTCACTTGAGCGCTGGAATTGAATTCATAAATATATTAATATATCTTACAATATTGCTGGTCTTCAGGATTAGTTAGTTATTAGTTAGTCAGTTAAGTTCTTTATTCGGCATGAATGAAACATAAAAAAGGCGAGGTTCGGTCTTCGAACCGCTCTATATCACCTAACCTTGTTCTATAAACTAACACATTAAAAACAAGGTTTGATAACATAATACATTAAATGGGATAGTGATATAATGAAATTGTAAAAACTAACTGTGATGAACAAAAAGTAATGCTGTGATGGTAAGGAGATGAGATAAGGGTGAGAGGCAGTTTGACTTGGAGGTGTTGATAGGGGAGATGAATTCATTGAGGGAATAGAATGGCTGGTCGGTGAGGAATGATTTGATAGAGGATATGAATGAGGGATATGTGGGCGATAGTTTGATGTGATTGGGGAGATTATTGTAAATGACTGAACAGAGGTGTTTTGGATTACTAGCGGAGAGGGCAAGGTTGCGGAGAGGGAAGAAGACATTGAGGTTGGATCGGGTCGAATGGGAGTTTACTGATGAGTTGAAATGAAATTGCTCGGGATGGAGCCGTACGAAGGTGACTGTTTGTATGAGTGTAGATTCATGAGCTGATCTCATTTGATACATTCTGACCCAATACATGTAGTTCGCATTAAATATTGTATCGTTTTATCGATTTATCGAATCGATTAATCGAATCGATACTTCAATCTGGTTCATATAAAAATAAGATAATAAAACAAACAAATATAATAAAACAATTACGCTTTATGATATAAAGTTATAGTTATAGTTGAGAGCACCACGATTCTCGTTTTGTTTCAGTGTATATTAACTTCTCTATAATATTCTCGCTATTCAGTGAATTTATTTACATAATCACAAATTTTGCTTTTTTTGTGTCATAAATGTTAATACTTTTCATTGTAACTTTTTGATAGTTGAGGTATTAACCATACTGGAATATGTATTTGTTCGATTTACTTTGATCTAGATACTCCAATTTGAGTTACATAAAAAATTATACATAACTAGGACAACCTTATTCATTTGTATTTATATTTGTACTCATACTTATTGGGTTGATGCACTGTACTGATGCCCAAGATCTATTGGCGTCGGCGAATGATTACTGAGGTGATGAGAAAATGAGATGAAAGGTTATCTCATTAAGTACTTTCTGTATGGTTGAAAGTAAAAGATCGAGCCCTATTGTCAAGGAGCCATACCAGTATTCATCTTGATAACAGAGGAAAACTACATAAAATCTCTGACAGAATAGTTGACCGAGGCGGGAATCGAACCTAGGTTTAGCGTGTTAGCCACTGGTCCACCGTCTAATTGAGGACCCTTGTCATATGATGTAATAAATTGTATGGAATAATGAACAAATGACGAATCAACTTTTAACATTGATTTGATTGATGTTCTTGACAAATTGTAATTATTTAGTAAATCACCCTTGTGGTGCCCCGTTCAAACGATCCTGAATTGTCATCCTCAGCTCTAATTGGGAAACGAGAATTGAATGTCAAGTTTCGATATGATGTTAAAAAAAACGTCGAAAACAGAACACTTGATTCCAAAAAACGTAAAACGTATGAACTATTATTATTTATAACTCTTGGAGAATAATTTGAAAAATTGTATTCTTTCTCACATTATTCTCACGTGACTGTTTTGAAACCAAATTATGTGATGAATAAAAAATGGTCACTCGGTGTGCTCTCAGAACTTATTCAGTTTTTAAAACTTTAAATTGAGTATCGAGGCAGTTAAAATATTCATTCTAATCAATCAATTCGACTGACTCAAAAGTGAGGGAGAGCAGTAATAGTTGCAAAAGATTCTTATTCAAGTGTATATAATTCACGTTCATCCAATAGCACACCAAGCTTAGCCGCCCCAATGGCTCAGTCAACTATCGCTCACTGCGGTAAAAACTGGTCAGGTTGGCCGTGGGTTCGAGTACCGCACAAGCCCATAGTTTCATTATCACTCGGATCCCCCGTATAACCTAGTATAATCTATAACCTTGGTGGGGTCGTTTAGCAGCATTAAAAATAAATAAATAAATAATTAAGTTTTTTTATATGATTCTGCCATATTCTACAGCTGTTACCATTCAAAATATAAAATTTGAAAGTTAGCATTGACCTTGAAATTATTTATTCTTGAATCAATAATTATATTATTCCAAAATTGTCTTCCGACCACGTGTGAGGAAAGTGTGTCTGATTGTGTATTTAAAATATAATGTTGACGTCATGAAGGTGCAAGACGGCTGGTCAGCTTGCTTTAGACGTTTTAGTTAGCCGGACATTATTAGGCCAGCTCGAACTTCTCAGCCACATTTTTGGCAACAGATTTATCTGACGTCAGTTTAACCGGGATCCGCTTGAAACGCAGACATTCTTTCTCTCTTTATCACTCTCATTTTCTCTCTCTCTCTCTCTCTCTCTCTCTTTCTCTCTCTCTTTCTCTCTCTCTCTGACGGACGTGACGTCAAGGTGTGGGATGTTTTCACATTTTGAATAAGTTGATTTATGAAGAATGACATGTCAGGTTACAATATGTATGAGTAAGAGCGTCGGTTTGTTAAACGTCTTACGTTTTTTGGGTGATGCATTATTGAGTTTAACAACCTTATACCCTTGTACAGGCGTCGGCGGCGTCGAAATACCACGGTTTAATCTTGATCAATGTTGACGATGCAATATTGAGATTTTGTATATAAAAATTTGACCATAAAAAGTAAGCTTCAATAATAAAATTAAGTCATGAAATGCGACTATTTCGAATGTTTCTCCATTACAGGCTTGCGCTTGCCAGATCAGAGTTGTCCTATTTTTAAAACTGGCGAAAATATTTTTTGTTAACTTTATCAATGAATCTTTTGTGTTAACAGAAGTTATTCATAATGTGTGAGAATAAGTATTCTGGTTGTTAAGAATAAGAGTTATTTTTACAAAAGATTATACAAAATAAATGAGAACAAATTGGCCTAATATTAGAATTTCAATTTCAAATTCTCTTTGTTCCTATATATGTAATAGGGTGACAATAAAAGTTATAACAATGTGAATTTCCAAATCCGAAAAGTTCATGTGGTGAGGTATTATTATAATCATCATGATCAGGTGTCAAATGTGAAGTTATTCAATTTTCTTGTTGTTGATAATGCTAATTTCTGATATAAACATAAATAGCCCCATACTTATGTATACATACATGAAAAAGCTGAAAACTAAAAACTATAAAATTAAAACTGATCCTGATATTTATCTAGAATCATAACTAAAACTGAAAGGATAATTAAACATTTTTTTGTATCATAGGATAAAATATATAATATAAAATTATATCCGTGTGCAGACGTATGCATCTACTTTGTAAGCATGTAAGAGAATATTGTGGTTATCTTAGCACCTAATTTAAAGAAAATGTAATAAAACTTTGAATACATAATTTGAAATTCGACAAGTATGTAATTTGATTGAATGTACAGAGAAAAGATTGGCGAATATTATCCGTTAGCCCTTCAATTCACTTTTCCGATATCGCCGTATATAATGACGTCACAATCCTTGAACTACGTATTTTATTCCACGATCAATGGCAGGTCAACTTTCTTTGACTCGATGAAAGTTGGTGATAACATATCACCATGACTACGATTTATGGACTTATGCCATGAAATATATTGCCTTTCTACACCTCCAATTATATTATATTACACATATACAAGAGATGTGAGGAAACGCTTCGGATCATGAAAAACTTGAATTGATGACACGAACGGTGATTGGATTCTACTTGAAGATACAAAAAACAGCAAAAAACAGTCATGAATTAGTGATTTGGTAGTTATAGTTACGTATTAAGGCGTCTCCAGTCACCATACATTAAAACGTTTCCACCAGGGTGACTATTTGTGAAAATAATGTCAATGTTTATTATGGATCGACAATATTTAAGAAGGTACTTCTCTGCACGGTGTTAAGCAGTTTCACAACAATTTCATCCGGGAAGCTACGCGATTGTTTCTGCTTTACCTTGCCACTGAAAATGTCACAAAACATGCATCTCGCGGTACATACACAATTTGATTACTTCTTGGGATATTTTATTGTGGATGGTATCGATGTTTTTGTAAAACAACTGCATTTAGGCTAAACAAACAATAAACAATTCAAACTATGCGCTTGGTATACAAGACCAGAGAAAGTCACGTCATTTTTTTGTAAATCAAAGAAACAGAAACTATTTGTTTTCATCAAAACGCCTAAAGATATGTTGATGAAAGTTAATTTATCTGAAAGAGGAAGGTTTACTCAATTAACGTATCCATTTTCATCTTCATGCTAGCTATCTACTGGTTTACTTTTATGTAACAGTTTAACGTATGGTCCAACTAATTTTTCAAAAATTTCTCAGAATTTTCAACTTTTTTTTCAATTTTCAATTTTCAATATATATTTCAACATTAATACATCAATGAATAACAAACAATTGTATACACTTTAGTGGGTGGGTTCGCCTTAAGCTCCACCATCATCAAAGATGGATGTAGAAAATGACATTTAAGAGTAAAAACTTCTCTGAACTTGTCTAGTTTCTTGCACAAGTTTGCGATTTGTGACAAGTGACAAGTGAACATATATACGTACTTTTCGGTGACTTCTGCCAGCTTAATCATTCATAAAAGTTGCTTTCAACTCTCTATGACAGATATTTCAAATGTAAAATTAACTGGTTGTCACTCCCACGTTGTTGTACTATAGTCGCTGTAGAAAACATAGAAAGTAAGTGTATTATTAGATTGAAATTGGTACATTATACAAATTGAATGAACAAGGACATGAAAATAGTCGCCCTCGGTAGCTGAGTCCACTAAAGCACAGCTTTATAAACTAAGTTACCTTTGTGCGTGGATGGGTTCGAGTTTTTGTAAACGTCCTTTCACTCATCATATAGTTCCAGTATCATCTGCTAATTAGTACCTCCGAATAACATCTCTCTACGTAACTATCATTTCGCTCCTTATAGGCACCGTTAGGATAGACAGAAGGTGCAAATATCCTTGTAGTTGATGCCCACTATTATGTTATCAGCATTTATTATAAACCAAAATTAAAATGTGGATCATAAATTCAGAAAAATATATATCGAATATTAATAGTAACATTTCTTTGTTAATTATTGTACTGGTAAGATCCCCCTCGTGGTGCCCCGTTCAAACGATCTAATCTTCCATCCATAGCCTTAATTGGCGAACAATGATTTTGTATCAAGTTTCGATGTTATTAAAAAAAAAAAAAATATATCTTTTGTATGTTAGATGTTAATGAACTTAATGAACTTTAGCAATGGCCTACGTTATTTATCTCTCAAGGTAGACCACCTTCTAAACTAAACTCATCTAATTAAATATCTGTTGTCTTTGGCAAACGACAGTCCCAAAAGACGTCCTCCTCCACGGGACATCCATCTTGCCTGTAATAAATTGGCTATCCAATGGGGTATTATTTCATTTCCCGCGTTACTTACGGCGTCGACGACCCCCTACTCGCAGCTACCGTCGGTTCATGACGTCATTGCAAATCAAGAGTTATCTCTGACCGAGATTGATGGCCGGAGGCTGGGTACGTGGGCTACGCAGTCGGCTATACGCTTCATAGAACGAGTAATAACAGAAATGCTATTATAATTCTATCGCGGTAAAAACTGGGAAAAAAGAGAGAAAATATAGAATTATTCGATGATAAGAAGTACGATGTTGGTGAATAATATTGTGTTTAAGGAGTTGGGTAATTGAGAAGAGTTATTAATATTTTTGTTCTAGTTTTTTACTGTCAAAAATGATGAAATTAAAATATTAGTTTTATTCATTTCATATTATGTATGTACTCTCCAAAACATTTTATTATTTTGAGGTATACGTATCTGAATAATTATAAGATTCGACCAGAGAATAGAGAATGTATATAACCCAGAATAATACGTATTTTCATAAAATAAACAAGAAACATTTAACAATTTCAGTGAAGACCTTTGATAAGAGTTTTGAAGAGAGTATTTTAATTGGCATGCTGAAGAAGTTTAATCTAAATGCAAAACAAAACAACAAGAAAAATATTAAATAATGGCCTTAGATTTAGATCTTTCCTCTAAAGTTTAGTTCATTTGACAAGGAATTTGTTCAACTGCGTAACGTACAGCCGAGTTACGCATGTACACATAAATAAACAAAACTTTCCTCCCCTTTTTCCCTCTCCCCCTCCCTAACCCCAACTAGTGTCTGAAAGCTTTTATTTTCCAGTTCACGACTCAAAAGTTATATCTTCCCCAAATGTTTGACGTGATTTATTGAGGAGCACGAAATACTATGTTTTTATTTTCTTTACGCAACTGCAGTCATCTTTAAATCTTCTCTTTCATTTTCACTGCCTGTTCTGTTTAGTCGGATTTCTTCGGTTTTATAAGACTTTGACTGTTTTCTCAAACTATCTACACATCCACTGTGTGCATCCATGCAGAAACTGAGTTTGTAGATTCTACGATTCGAAACATCATCTTGATTATTTGCTAACGCTTTCCGACTTGTTCAGTATCTTATCTGGATTCTCAATAACGGTTCTCGAATAAAGTAGAATTGGTAACGAATTGAGTTCGATAAAGCGATAATAAGAAAATGTTAAAACGATTGATGTGTTCATTTACAATGCTTTGTAATAAATTTGGGTTGAATGATATTTGAATGAATACATAATAAAGTTAGGGGCGTCAACGTTGCTATTTTATTTCTCCGGAATAAGTACAACGCTAAAAGCAATCCACACGAGAAGATATTTAATATCATTGATTGAAAAACATCAATAAAATAACTATTAACGAGTTTCCATTCAACTTGTATATAGGCCAACTTCACTCCATCAGTATGCAAGTCCTTTTGGACTATTTTTCCCTTCTTAGTTCTTAGCAGTAACGATGTTTGATCTCACGCTGGGGTCCATCTGAAAACACTTGCGAAAATGTTAGTATAGTCTATATTTAATGTACTTTCGTCTCATTTCTTCATCTTATTACCTATACCTAAATAAAACAGATAGATTCAAATATTATTAGCACTTCTTAAACGTCTCTATGGAACGATTCTTAACACTTTATTGGTTTCATCTAGGTTTATATAGCTACATAGCTACGCAACTCATGCCAATTCCTAATGAACACTTTCCAGAGCTAAGAAACGTCAGGATGAGCTCTGGGCTCTTTCAGTATTGCATAGTGAAAAAAAGTTCAAATTATATTGTGAATTAAATTATTGTGATCCTCGAAATTTACTTGATCAAGTAGTGTACCAACTTTTCCGGTTTGTGATGGATATGTTCCACAAACAAAACTTCAATATAGACAGAAGAAATAATGATACGCGGGGGAATTATACGGTAATACGTATATTTGCTCTTTTGTTTCCATGCGTGAAAGATTATGAAGTATACATAATTTCATCCACACATTAAGTAGCGCAATGTATGAGAAAGTAGTGTCATTTTTACCGCAAAAACAACACATGTTGGTTTTTAATATAGATATAGTTGGTTGCACAGCTCTGGAACGCCGTTTCCTATTCGACAAAAAGTAACAACAGAATGCGCTTCTAAATCCCAATATGGCCGACGAAACGTTGCAAAAAACAAAAAATTTATAAATGTCATTGTTGGGATATGCGTGCGCTTTATTTTGTTACTTTTCACAAATTTCAGTTTACCACTGCCAGCGTATATACCTGCTACTTTTACTGTCGAATTCACCGATACGAAAGCTATATTCCACGGCCTCGTCAAATGTATTCAAATGTACGTTGTTATTATAGTATCGGTGGTATTTGTAGATAGCACTTGAGTTTAAGTACACTACTATCCCTTTGATAGGTTCACACCAAAGTGCCACCCTCCAATTCCATTTTATAGCGCTAACTGCGACCTCTAAACCACGCTCGAAAGTGAATCTATTAATGCAACCTACACATCCTATGTCATAGAAAAGCTTTTCGCTTTACTTTCACTTGCCTGGAAATGTTTGACCTTTTGTCTCGTTATAGTACAATTCTATACATGTGTATGCTTTTTGCCGTAATTCGCAGTTGTCAAGGTGATCATAGAACCCAAATGTTGTTTTGCTGAAATGTATAGACTAAAATTTGTAGGCTCCATATAATTTTAACCGAATAATTATTCTAAGGACGCAAAAAAAGGTGTCCCTATTTGCTGTCAACATTAATTTTGGCTGGATTATCGTACATGGGCTCTCATCCACGAACATAGCTGCATACACATGATTCTGTTATGGCATTTGTGCTGACTGTTGGGCATTTCCTGATGAAAGTTATCACCGAGTGCAGGTCATATTTCGATAGGGGGAGAAAGAAAAGAGGGGTTGCGAGGGAGTATATATATATATATATATATATATATATATATATATATATATATATATATATATATATATATATATATATATATATATATATATATATATATATATAAAACATAGTTCTTTTATAGACTATTCATCAAATAGCTTATTCCGTTCTGCGAATAGCTACTCATAAAATAGAACGTTTAAATTTGAAATAAAACGAGTCGTATTGGAATGATACTTTAGTAACTTTATGTGTTTTTATTTATATTGACAATATCTTCGATGATCGATGAAATGTATATTTATAGTGAACAAATAAAAAGGTATGGCAAAAATATAGTGACATATTCATACTTTTTTCACAATTGACTCGACAGCCTTTGATACTTGGGTCACGATGTAGTGATACCAACAGACCTTAACATAATACAAAGAAAGTATGTGAACTCGCGTCTTCAAAGTGAAGTTTTTCCGGGGTCAGAATCTGCGTCCAGGCTCCCGATTGCTGATGGTACAGGAAAAAGGCAAAATACCGGCTTGTTTCTTGCAATACTGGCCACGTCCCCTTCCATCCCATTAACTGTACTATTACCTAAGAAACTTTCATCTCATCATTCCATCATCCAATTAATCATTCATCAAACGCCAATGGATCTTAGTTATCTTAGTTGCGTCGGTAAAGTCAATATAAGTGAATATACTATGATTGAATTAACATAATATAATAATGGATTCAAGATATAGAATCCTATACATACAATGAATAAAATAAAAAGTGATGTTATAACGATCTATTATATTCGACCATCAAGTTGATGAAGCTATATGAAGTTTATTATGAAAGACCAATTCTTTCAATGTAGAAATACTTTCCATTTTTTTTTGTAGTGTTTCGACTATTTTATCTACTCAATGAGATGTTATGCCAAAAGGCATCCACAGTTGGAAGAAGAAGCAACATTCAGAGATTGGAAAACTTTCAAAGTTTAGATTTGTTGAGTTCAACGGTCGAAACAGGAAAATTCACTGTTTATACGAGATATATATTTTCTGCAACTCTTTCAATGTCCATGATAAAATTGACGACCACATAATTTAATTACGCAACGTATTCTGCAATTTGATTCATATCCCTTTTAATTAGTGGTTTTTCGATGCGGTTGGACATTAAAAAAATGAATTGAATGAGATAGGATTGTATTTATACAGTAGGCCTATAGTCGATAAACGAGTGGAAATTTTATGGACTGCATTTGCAGTTGAGTCGTTTGAACAGAATCGTTTCAATTCAAGTTATCTTAAATCGCATGAACGTTTATAAAATATCTTCACCCGTTTTAACGATCAACAAGCCACTAGAATTGACAATTAGCACTTGAAAGCTTTCGATTTAAAATCGATACATAAATGACCGTTCACAACCAAATTCAAGAGTAAACTTAGCAAGAGCAGTAGGCCTAATGTCATCATTTAGTAGTTATTCACAACAACAATGTATAGTAGTCAAACACAGCCAATGAGATGGCTTGTCTACATCAGCTGTTTATCTGTTTCTACTGAATCAGCCGCAATCTTTCTTTGTGGAATTTTGTGTAGAATTCAGGTTAGGGTACATGTAGTAGGGACTATAGGGTCTAATATTTAACATATAGGACTAATTACCAGATATTTCTTTATATAGCCACAAATAATTGTCTCTCGCCCGGGTCTGATCAAGTTTGGAGCTGAGGGGGGGGGGGGGGGGGGGGGGGGGGGTATGCAAAATGGAGGCGAACTTTCCTCGGGTCCGAATAAATATATATAAAGGAAAAAACTTTGAGAAAAAGTTGAATTTATTCTCAAACAGCGACCGACTTGATAGTATTATTAATTTTTGAATTCCTTTTTCAGCCGAAGAAAAGAATGGCGTTATGTCAACAATTCCAGACAAACCTGTCGAGCTGAAAAACTACACAAAGATTTGCGATCAGCGACGCAAGTTTCCCGTCCTTTACAGGGTCGAATTCCAGGTAAGCCACTGTCTTAAAGGACATCACAATCCTGAAACTAGATTTTGATGAACGATGACGATATTTATCCACATTGTCTTGGAGAAAACTAGAAATCATAATTTCAATTTCAGAAATTATAATATTTTTTTAGTCCTCCAGAGACCTTGAGTCATGACGTAGGCATTACCGATTCTGTATAGAAACATGAACAGAATCGAGTAATGTCTACGTCACGACTCAGAGAAAGGGTCAATAGAGATGATGATTCCTAGTTTTCTCTGGAATTATGGAAATAAATATCGTCAGTATTCGTTGGAATTCAGTTTCAGAGTCGTTATGTCCTTTAACATATATTCAGAAGGAAGTGGACACCACGATACAAACAATTTGGTTTTCCAATGGTTCAAAACCACATTTTGAAACCTCTTAAGTCAAACTGCCTCTCACCCTTATCACTACTTTTACTCACTGTATTTTACTTACATCCACATGATCACAGCTTTACATTTTATATATTACAATTATTCTGTCCAATCATTATTCTATCAATATCTATTTAATTTATTACTTTTAGATTTTCCTGTTATAATATGTCAGTTAAGGCGCGGTTTAAGGACAAGGTTAGGTGAAAGAGCGGTCGTAAGATCGAACCTCGCCCTTCTGATTGTGAACTATACAATGCAAAATAAAGTACTGAACTGAGCTGTAAGAAACTTGATATCATCAGATGAGCGATAGCGAAGACATCCATCCCACTTCTGTTTGTAAGCCTGCCATAGAGAGAATAACGATATTCATTCGATGGCACTACACATGCACATAGAGGTTTTATTTTTCAAACTTGCTTGTCCAGCTCAATGTTATGTTCTATTCTCGAAACTTTGAGATAGTATTTCTCAAAAATGGTCCACCCAATTTAAACCAAAAACTTCACTTTTTGGATAAGTCTGCGTGTACAGAGAAAAAGTTTTATGTCTTTCAGTCAAACCACAGAAAAAAACGGACAAAGCTCTGTAAGAGTGGGATGGAGGTCTTCGTTTATTCGTTAGGACATCTAATTACTCTAAAAAAAGTCATACAAATATATATATATATATATAGGCCTATATATAATATGTGATGATTAAACTTCTTGGATACGATCCAATATCGAGATGTGTGGGATATTTTAGCCATGTCATAAAAGATACGTCTCGACCGGGAATTGAACCCGGGACCTTCAGATTGCATGGCTATATATATATATATATATATATATATATATATATATATATATATAGTACACATATCATTGAATAGAAATGTTGAACCTTGCTCCACTGCTGGCTGTATATTGTTAACTTGTATTAACTAATTCACAATCTCTGATGAGTTCCAACTACGTCTGACAAAAGGCTGTGTGCTATGTTTACACGTAGAGTAACAAAAGATCATGAAATGAATGTTTCAATATTTATGACGTATCTCCTTGTAAACGAGAGTCAATTACCCCAGAGGGCCGCGCTTGAGGTAATTCCAACATTACGTCATGGTCTCCCAGACGATACGTCGAGTTTCCAACTGCGAAGCTTGGCCTTTGCCACGCGGAAAACCAACAATAAACTGACACTAAATCATAATGATAGTAGGCCTACAATAATACACATATATCTCCTGTATAACCTGGTGGGGTCGTTAAGCCCACCGACAGCTAGGTTATACGGGGGTACGAATGAGCGGGTGACAATGAAAAGATGAAGTGATGATAGGTGAAACGACGTTTATCCAAAAGTAGTTATATTAAAAAACGTCTAGTCAAGAATATACGAGTATTTCATTCATAGAGCTGGAAAAACTTGGATGATGTCCCTAAGTGGTTCTCCTCTTTCTTCATTAACTCGATACATTTTGTACTTATAGGATATCGTCTCATGGAATTATGAAGTATGTCACTTTAAAGTTTGAAATTGAGACTTGAAAGCTTTCAGCGTATGGTTTAGCAGCATTATGAATAAATGCTGGGATATTCTTAATATAATTTTGTACTATGATATCCTCACTTTCCATGATAATATTCATTGTATGACATACATATTTCAACTTTTTTGGGCAGGGTAAATTAGGCCTACTCTTCATTTTAAAAGTTTAAATACAGATTATTTCATGAGAGACGTTTCGCTACTTTTCATAATAATAGTTTATAACCGAATTATACAACACATAATATCAGAAAAATCACATAAAATTTATATTTGTAATAATAATATGTGTTCATAGCTAATTTTAAATTATATCGGAGGAGTCAAATATAGAAAAAACTTCCTCACGTGGATGATAACGTTATATTTACTATATTAATTTAATTAAAATTGATAGGTATTCGAAAGTCACGGTTAAAAAATAATTATTCTGTATATTCTTCTCTACTTTCCGTTTCAAAACAGATTAAGGAAGCTCATTATAGCTTCTTTTATCTGTGGTTCAAAAACCGAACACAATTCTATACATTTCAATTATGCAAAATAGATCATAATTAATTGTTAATCACGCTTCACTCCTACTTATGTACAATAACACTTTATCATCACCTTGCCTCACCTCAACCTAATACCACCCACTACCCCAATGCCCCCCCCCCCCCTCCCCACCTCAACGGCATTGATCGATCTTTCTAAATGTGTATGTAGTAGGTACGTCTCTCTAGTCTCCATGGTTACTGATAATCTTTTCTAGACTTTCCATCGCTTTTTTTCCTCCAATCTGCCGTACTCCATCTTGATTATTGAATAAATGTTCAGAAAGTCTGGATGTTCGCGTGGATTATTAGGGAATCTCGGTGTGATGATAATTGACAGTTACGGTTTATCTCACGGAGGGCGTCTTTTGATATCGGATGCGATGGCTCAGTAGATAACAGAGTCGTGGTACCACTTCTAATGCCGTCAACTTATATTAACGAGCAAAACTGAATATTTTCAAGTGTATACGTGTAAACAGAAAATTGTAAATGTATAAAATAAAAGGTAGAGACTTTGCTTAATTAAATTTACGTCATAAGCTTTGAATAGTTAAACAAAGATGAAACGCTCTAATATTGAGGGTAAGTGGAGTGAAAATTTGCTTGAAGTTTTGAACCCCCTCTCCTCCCCCTACTTTTGTCACCCTGCAACCCCTCATTTCCCGATTGTAATACGCATTAGTGAGTAGATGGCATCAATATGCTTTTCCAAGCTATTACATTTTATAAAAAGCACTTTTCCTGTCTGAGCTTATACATCGTGTAAAAAACTCTGTAGCTCTCCGACCTCTGCCACCTCTCCCTCTCCCCCACCCCTTATCCCTCCCCCCATTCCCTCTCTTCGTCACATCATCAACATCCACTCAACAACATGACACGAGGAATTACACGCAGAGTGGAAGTAATACAGTAATTAGATTGTACAACTTTTACAATTTTGATTTTCAAAATGGCTTATCAAAATTGAAAAAGTAAAATCTATAAAAATGATTCATTTTTTCATGTGGTCTTCATTTCATGAAACCTATACGATTTTCTCAATCGAATAGAGATTAAATATCATTTCACGTAAGATTAATATTTTCTATACCGGTAATAATAATTAATATTATTGAAATTTAGTGATATATGCTGATAATTGTAACTAATTAATTAATTGATTTATTCATCAAGCTTGAATATAATGAGATAATATAAATCTTCACAGTAAGGTACGTCCTGATTTAGCCGGGACAGTCCCGTGTTTGAAATCCTTGTCCCGGCATTGGCTGAGTTTCATTAAAACTCACATTTTTCCCGATTTTCTAAACGTGCTGAGAATTGTCCTGTTTTACTTTGTCTCGATTATTTTTTTCTTCATTAACCATGCCTCTATAACAATCATAGTAGACTAGAAATGCCTTATTGTTTAATTTATTCTCGGGTATTCTCACTGCCCTGGTAAGCTAAACGACATAGCTTATCAACAAAAATATAACATTTCTTGAAACGAACAGCTCCTATTTATTTGACCTGGGTCAACTAACTCCTAAAAAGCATGTAATCCATGTGAAATTCAATGTAACATTTCTGTGCCGATTTTTGTAAATGAAAATATGGTCACCTTACTTTACAGTAGGTCTGTATAATTAGACCTATATTAGCCTATTAAGTAACAGACATTAAAGTTTATGAGAAAAGAAAACATATAATTTAGTAGGATAGCAAAAGGGCATTAAAGTGAATTGATGATAACATGAAGACTACATTATAGGAACACAGGAAAAATATAAGATTTTTAAAGTTTCTGAGCGAAAAGGAATTCAGATTCAGGTTAGTCTATTTAAGACTAACAATTTATTTATTTGCAGTATTCTGAGAAGCCCTTCCGTTATAGGGCTATGTAAAACATTCTTAGAATTTATTTTTCTCGAGTTTTTATTTACTTAGCTGTTATGAGAAAAGTGACCCAATTACACCTTAACTTACGTAATTAATTAATTACGAAAACGCTCTACTGAGCAATCATCACAGAAAAATATAGGAATATATATTTTATATATGCTAATTTTTACAGTGAAGTGTTGTAGTGTGGGAAATTCACGTCAGTAAATGTATAAAATATAGAATATTTCAATGTGTTTCTCAACTGATATAATTTTTTCTCAACTGATATTTCAGATAGAATCATTATTTCTTTCAATTATGGTATATTTACTATGTCATACGATTTAGAACATGGTATTGCGTTTCAATTTGTTCCCATACTGACTTTTTCGAGTCCTGTCAATATGTCATTCTTTTGTTTTCCTCTTCTGTCATACCACTAAGTTCATATCAAAATAATGACTTCTAACAACGTAAAGATATTTCCAGATATAACGAGGTCAAGGCGCAAGTGGGGTAACATTTTGACTTTGCCTTTTTCTTCCAGCGTCTATTGAAGTAGAAGGATCGTGTCTGAGTGTTGTTGACTCTTTGTTTGTGAAAAGCGTCGGGACGCTGTCGACGTTCAACCCTTTGCCGCCGACATTGCCGTGTCATCAATCCCACTCGAAAAGTGCGACGGCCGACACGTTATTCCTGTACACCAAACGACGAGAATCCTTTTAACCGTGTTACGAATTGACGACATTCGGAAAGGAATAAATATTATACGAATCTGTGCAAGCGAATAACTCGATAGGCCACGCCCTTATGTATATTCTCTGACTCGATTAATTCAGTCCCAGTATAACGGATTTGCATTCGTTGTGAATACACATTTCTACGGATAAAATAATATATGCAATCTACTATACGAAATGATAATAATAATAATAACATTAATAATAGTATATTTATCAATTCTTGATTGATCACATTATTTAAGAAATGCCAGTACCACAATTCAATACAATGAAAGAAAAACGAGTATTTATGAAAACACCAATACACATAGGCCTGAGCTAAAATACCCATTATAACAATAATATATTGTGAAATATTCCTTCTTTGGGAATATTATTGATTTAATCAAGGGGAATGTGCACTGAAATCAGTACTCAAAATTTTGAGGAAACATCAGGATCACAATAAAACTGAATTTAAAAAAATCATATTTGTCAACGGATATATGATGTTTTTCAAAATATATATTTTTTCCCGATTTTTTGAAAATCTCAGAACGGAAGCTATCTTGTATACGATCGTGGGTTTTGGGATGCTGGAGAACCATTAATAAAGTAACGGAAAATCTCGTGTGGACCACCATGGCGGAAATCGAACTCAGGTCTCCTGAATGACAGTTCGGAAATCAACCAATTGATCTGCTCGTACTAACGATTAAATAACAATACTTGGAACTCACAATGTTTGTAGAATTTCTCTTCAAACACTTTTCAAGATAAACATTCGTATTGTTGTTCTTGAACGTTGAATAACAATGTTTACATGAATGATATAAATACATGTTTTGTTATTCTGTGTCACTGCTAGCTGGTCGCTAGTGGCAACCTGCAATTAGTGAGCTGGCAGAGGCTCGAATTATAATCAAGTGTATGTACTACATTACCGGCAGGAATGGATTGAGTTATACCATGTACAATGTTTGGATAAAATATCGAGTATAACCCAGCATAAAACAAATTTCGACCCATCAAACTTTGTACGATTCAATCAAATTACACAATTGAAATGTGTGTAGAGTATGGTCAAGTAGGGTGGACCTATTATGTGATTTTAATTGAAATAAAACTATTGTAATTTGTTGGATTGTATAGATGTTTCACCTCCAAAAGTAAGGTCCGTACTCCTAGCACCCCTTTCTTGATTCACAAAAGGGTGAAGGTTGAGGGTAAAAATGACACAAGTTCTGTGTGACCACACTTATGCCATAACACACATAAAATGACCGTATTGGTTCGGAAGATCCTACCTTTCATGCGTCCATAGCTGTAATTGGGAAACAATGATTTTGTATCAATTCTCGATGTTGATAATAATATAAATGTTGAAAAGTTTGTATCCATTCAAAGTTTATATCCATTGAGAAAATTAATAAATTTTACTTAAAATTTTGATTGCGATTTTAGTCAATCTGAACGCTATTAATTGTCAACCAAGACGAGGAGAATACATTTACTCTGATTTGTTGTAGTAGTGTAGGCATATCGTTGACCTAGTATAACTAGTGATGGAACGTTGCAATTTATTGCAAATGCAAATGCAAATTTTTAATGCAAATTTATTGAAATTTTCAATAAATGTTCAATTTTTTTTTTTTATGAATTCAATGGAATAAGCGTACAATGAATTCACTGAATTCATTTTAATGATTTATTTCGAAGATTTTCTCAAAAAATCGTAGGGTTTCATTCATTTGATTGAAAATTTTCAATGCAAAATCATTTAAAATTTCAATCTAAATGTAAGTGATTTGAATTTTTAGTGAAAATTTCCAGCATCTTTCCTCATTTACTTTTCAAATGGGACGTTACAAATGAGTACTGGCCCAACCTACATTTAATTTATTTTCCCTATCCTTGACAATTTGTATCTAAATGCAAACTGCAGATGCATGTGGTGGTTCAGCAAATCATTGCAAAGAGTGAATTCAAACGCCAACTTCTTCTGTAACAACACACGAACCAAAAACAATCGACTTGGAAAAAAAATAATCTAATTTTCAAGCTCTTGAAAATTTTTATGAAAATTTCCAACGAAAAATATTTTCTTGAAAAATTTACATCACTTAGTATAACTATTCTCATGCATGTATCGTACAAGCACTTCAAGTGCTGAATAATTTCCTACTTTTCCAACGTGTTTTTCTGTGAAGGTAGGACTATAATTCCAGTATAGTAATAGATTTTCAGGTTTCAACATAATTATGATTTGTCAACAGAATTCTATATTGGCAACATTCTACAGATAAGTCAGTTACAGAGTTGTTTGTGGCATTCAGTCATTACATAACTTCCTCTCTATACAATCGCAGAGACCACATCGCGAATTTACTGGGCCAAACCGACCGTGCTTGAATATAGCAATTCATTTCAATTTTCTCTTGGATAAAGTTTAATTTATATTGGAATTGTGTTGCCAAAAATATCGCACAAATGCATTTATTTCTCAGCCGTATATCTCTTCGGTTAAATGTCACCGCATGGTTAAAGATATTACTTTTGAGTGTTGAAGTTTGCTTTTATGAAAGTGAGAGGTAAAATTATCTAGCTGCATGTCTGATTCGACCAGCTAATGATCAACGAATGGAGAACTGAAATCGAGTGGGTCGTAGGTTCGAGTCCCATATAAGTCATGTGTTTTAGTAAAACATCATTTATGTATCACATGATCATTCATTTCTTTCAATAACCTAGCTAGCTTTTAGTGAGGTCGGGAAGCGAATCTCTCATGAAATTATCTGCCAAAAGACAATTCAAAGAATTATCCAGAGACAACTAACTATCTTTTCAGGAGAGATTGCTATATTTAAACTTATATACAATCGATATATATATATATATATATATATATATATATATATATATATATATATATATATATATATATATATATATATATATATATATATATATATATTTACTTACATTTCTAAAGCAGAAAAAAGTAGAATACGTAGAATGACCCTAAAGTCATTATGAAAGAAATCTTGACATTTTGAATTAAAGTTAGGTAAAATATTTCAAAAACGTTCTAAAAATTGATTATCTATATACATGAATAATAATAGTTGATTATTGTTGGCTTAACGGCCTCACCAACAGCTAGGTTATGTGGGGGACGAATGAACAACTGATAATGAAACGATGACGATGGTTTTACAAAAACCATCCTTCATGCGGGACTCGAACCCACGCTCAACGGCAATCTCAGTTTCTATTGCGGCTATATAGCTCACTGCGCTACGTAGGGCGACAAATTTAATATATACATATATTGGTATATATATATATATATATATATATATATATATATATATATATATATATATATATATATATATATATATATATATATGTATGTACATATATATATGTATATATATATATATATATATATATATTATTAGGTATATAAATATATTTATTAATTAATTAGTTGATACTATTTGTAAGTTCTGTCTGGGTATATAGAGTAGGTGGGGAAAGCACTATCCAACGGTCCAGCATTGTGTCCAGAATTTGGCACAAATTAGTAACATCTAAATGAAACGTTTTGGCACGCAACACCACATCATTCAACGTCATCAGAGCAATAACACCGATGCGCGCGCAATTCTCTTGCGTTCAGCTGCACCGAGAAAACATGGCCCTGAATCCTGAATCATACCGGACACTGCATACACTTCTGTTTCGCAAGCGTGGGACGTGAAAAGATCACACATTGCCAAACATATACAGACTGAGACAACTGATGGACGTCCAATAGGGAACCTGTATCGATATCAAAATACAAGAAGGCTCGTAGATATCACATAGACATCGCATTAATCATCACGTATATTTATATGTATGCCTATATATATTATATATATATATATATATATATATATATATATATATGACAATTAAACTTCTTGGATACGATCCAATATCGAGGTATGTGGGATATTTTAGCCATGCCGTAAAAGATACGACTCGACCGGGAATTGAACCCGGGACCTTCAGATTGCCGGTCCGCTGCTCTCCCACTGATCTACCGAAAGCTAGAAGTAATATTTCTAATATTCTACTAGAATTCTACTAGAATATTACTAGTAATATCTCGGTAGCTCAGTGGGAGAGCAGCGGACCGGCAATCTGTAGGTCCCGGGTTCAATTCCCGGTCGAGACGTATCTTTTACGACATGGCTAAAATATCCCATATATATATATATATATATATTAATTTTACTTCTGTACAGGTTGCTCAAGAAATAGAAGTTTAGGTCAGTTGGTTTTCAGTACATTAGTCATTTTTTTAGGTCAGTTTGGTTTTTAGTACAGTTAATTTCTAGTACAGATGACCAATCTCTGTATTTCCTCTACCGTATTTACTCCATCGTCTACTTCAGTCTCTCGTGCACATTTCGTTTATGTTTATATACTTTCATGTAGTACATTAATAAAGCGATATTTCCTAGTGAAAAAGTATTCAGTCTCTGTGCAACCAATACTCGAGCGAGTTTAAACGTCCAAAAAACTATGCCGTACAACGATTTGAGCGTGATTAAAGAGCCCCAGGTGCAAACTGAAAAGTAAATATTGTATACCGGTATACAAACTAGCTACGGGTTGTTTACTCGAGTCTCGAATAAATAACTTCTTGGTAGTCACAAAAATAGCTTCCCTCAGAAGGATGTTTGTTAAACAATGCTGAAGAAAACTAAAACTAAACATGTAAAGAAAATCAAATTGCTTAATCATCTTGAAATGTACCCTAAAGTCTGCAGGCAATTATAGTCCTGATAGACTGTTACCGAATAGTCCCCCAGTGACTCAGTCGACTATCGCACTGCGTTAGAAACTAAAGTCAGGTCGGGCGTGGGTTCGAGTCCCGTATAAGACATGGTTATTTGTAAACCTTCTTTCAACTACCATCACTTCATCGTTTCATTATCACGCGCCCATTTGTACCCCACTCCGTATAACCGTATTTGGTGTGGTCGTCAAGTAGCACTAAAGTAACGAAGATTTAATAAGGTACGGTATTACCAACGTGGGAGTAGCTCTAACTGGCAGTTTGAAATTGTTATCACTAAGGTTACCCATGCTATTTGTTTCTACTAACTCTCAGATAAAGGCTTACTGGACTTGGTAATACCGGGCCTAAGAATACTAATTACTCTAAAGTTCAAACAGAAAGTCCAAACAGAAAGTTTCAACAGGAAGTCATGTACAGATATTCCCGCCTACTCCTATGAGGTTTCATCCGGAGAACAGTGTATAATTGGTCGTGAATGCCCAAGTGCATCACATGGTAACAGAGTTCTTAAATTGGTAGAACGCATCTCTAACCCTCAACCTCCATCTGTACCATCACACACATTAATACCATTGGAAGATACCCCCCTCGTTAGCGCCGATGGTAAGAGCATTTGTGTATGAAGCAAAAGGTCGGGGGTTCGATTCCCCGACCATGTGGAATTTTTGTGATATTAATATCCATCCTATCCTATACATATACATATAACTTATGTGTATATATGTGTATACATAGGCCTATATCTATATGCCTATATAGATGCGTGATTTGAACGTAAATCCTTATTTATTACAAGTCATATATCTTGTGATTGACATGGCTGTATTAGTCTAGTGAAAACTCACTCCGCTCCTAGCTTGAAGTAGCGATTAACTCCTCGAGCTAACTCCTCGAGCCCGGCGTGAAGTCGGCAAGCTTTCATATCCGGTTAGTTCGCTTCTCCAGACATTTCACTCTACTTTTCTTACTTCCGTCACGCGCGCATAGTTACAAACCCCAAGGAAGAAGTAGGCTGTGACGAGAATAAATTGATCTTGATCCCATCTTATATTTTATTAGGACTAGAGCGAGTATTGACAGAACGAATACGTGAAGTATATTTTCAGAGTTTTTAGATAGAGCATAATAATTTGTTGAGAGAGTAATCAAGTAATATATATATATATATATATATATATATATATATATATATATATATATATATATATATATATATATATATATATATATATATATATTGAAAATATCGGAAACTTGATATGCAGTTGTTCTGCAACTGCTGAAAATGATGAGGTAGGATCGTTTGAATAGAGCATCACAATAACTGAATATAGATACAATTAATCTTATTGAAACTTTCATTTCAAAAGAGTGTCAATGACGTGTTAATTTTTCTGTAATAAAGGTGATACCGTACACATTTTTCTATGAAGATCGACAACTTGACACGGAGTTGTTGTCCCCAATAAAGGTCAAGGTTAACAGGGTAGGATCGTTCGGATGTGCCATCACAAGACCGAACTCATCATTCCAAATTTGTATGTTTCAACATTCGTATATTCAGAAAATTATTTTTTTCAAATTAGTTTTCGGATAGAGTATTCGCAAATTTGAAGTAGTAAAATGGTAGACTATATGCGTTTGATTTTTATATACAAGATATCAGCGTTCATGAATATTTTTGGAAAGTGAAATTTGAAATTGTTGGGAATATATTCCGAAAATATTCACACGAACACTCGGATTCTAGAACGATCCTTGGTACTTGACTTATATCATAATTATATTACCGGCACATGCAGCGTAGTGGTTAACGCGCTCGCCTCATATGTGATCCGGGAGGCGAGGGGAATTCCGAACCCAGTTCGATCCCCGCCGCCGACCATCTTTACAGAGGTTTTTCATGGTTTCCCTCTGTAGTCTAGGCTAATGCCGGGATGGTTCCTACATTAAGTCGGCCATGACCTCCTTCACACTATCCTTCTCATTACCCAAGAACCTTCATCTCATCATCCCATCATCTCAATAATCATCCATCCGACGCCATTAGATCTCAGTTATCATAACAGTGCGTCGTTAAACCCAATATATATTAAAAAAAAGATTAGAGAGAATAGTTTTTATTTAAAACACTGCCGACAATACGGTTGCCACTTGGACACAGAATAACAAAAAATAGCAAAATAACAAATATAAATAACAAGAAATTATTCTGAATAATTATCTAATAAACAAATTATACACTAGAGAGAAATTATATAAAACACAATGGAAAAAAATATATAAAAAAAACAAATATATATATACGTATATTATATACACACTATATTAAATAAGTCATGTGGTTTAATTGAGCAACTGGGAAACTTGAGCATGACAGCTTCTGTTTGATAGAAATCAAATTAGATCCTTAGCTGCTGACCATATAAGTGATTCCTAAGTATTGTAATTGAACCCCTCAAGGCCAGCATGGCTACTTGATGAATTGTCCTCTTCTTTATTTTGAACTTTTCACAAAAGTTGGTGAAGAATTTGGTAATTGTACCCCTTGCACCAACTAATAAACCAATCACTATGATGTTCTTAGCATTGTATTTTTCGGTATAGTACGGGATTGTCGCGTTATATATCAGTTTCTTTTCTTTGTCTACTTCTTCAGCTTGCCCTTCATTCTTCTCGAATCTAATTGTTGGGTCCAGGATGAATGCGTCGCGCGTGATCGGATTTAACACAATGATATCAATCCTGCGATTGCTGCCATCATCAGCCAGGCCATGAACCTCTTCAGCCACCTCCCAGCCGCTATTTCTGAATTCGTCGGCAATGACAGTCCGAATACTGTGATGTCGACTGTTCCTCAGAAGAGACCCATGTGGGCAGGAGCCGAGAACGTGTGGTAAAGTTTCAGTCTCTTTACCGCATCGGCGGCAAAGGTTACCGTTCTGGCTCCTGCCATGGAGAGCTCTTACTGGGGCGACATTCGCAGTCATTTTAATAGCGTCACGCCACTCAGAGCAGGAAAGTCCTTTTTTTTTCGATATCCAGTTGTTAACCGGTGTGTATTCTTGAAACAAAATGACTCCTTGACCTTTTTGTGGCAGCTCACACCATTTGGTATATTCCAGCTTACGGAGGTGTGCACGAATTAACTCTGATTTTGTGCGTTCACCTCCAATGTCATTGAAGGTCAATGCCAGCTTTTCGATACATTGCCTCTTTTCTTCAACAAGATTCCTTGTCGCTAGTACATAAGGATTCATATCCTTCTCGAGGACATTGCAGATGTTAAACTTTTGAATATACGCTTCCCACTTTGCTCTAAATATATTCAGGCCTCTGAACTTGTGAGAAGTGTACAACATTGCATCCGGGGTATCAAAAGGAAGCGACAGAATTTCTTTGATTGTGCTTTTGATAATTTTGTCCAGATCATCTAGAAATGAGATGGGTAGTTTTGATATTGGAGCGTTTTGTAAGGGATATATAAGTGTGGGCCATATGTATTGGTTGAGGATGTTCAGTTTCTGGTCCGGCATCAGAAGAGGAGACACAGACAGTTCTTGGAGTTTCATCTTTAGATCATTAATCAATTTACCGCTGTCAAAAACAACACATGTTCTGAAGTTGACGCCCAAATATTTAATTGTTTCATCGGGACCTATGGCTCGAATTATTGTAGTATCATCCATTTCAATCTTGGTTTCTTGCAATCTACCATTCTGTATATTAATTGCAAAAGATTTCCTATCATTAATGGTTAATCCAAGCTCTGACAAACGACTTCTAACGATTTGGGTGAGTATTTTAGCCGATTCGATGTTTTTACCCACCACAACTGTATCATCAGCAAACCCTAGCACAGAAACACAATTTAACTCATCATTCACTCGAAATCCGTGAGTGTTTGCGACGTCATACTCGGACAATTCTTGAAGTATATGGTCAGTGGCAAGGTTGTACAGTGTAGGAGACAATGGCGCACCTTGCATTACTCCACGATTGAGCAGTATTGGTTTCGTCTTCTGGTTGTTTGCTTCGATTTGAGTGTTATTACCGGATTGGAGTTTAATTATTAAATCTTGAAGCTTCATGGGAATGGTGGAAGCTCGTAGAGTAGATGTTAGGTGCTGGTGACCAACATTATCGAATGCCTTCGTTATGTCCAAGAATATCAACGTACAATTCTCTTTTTTTTCTTTGGCTTTTTCCAAAATAGCGTTAACTATCGACACATTAATGTACGTGCCTGGACTTTGGGTGAATCCTTTCTGGTTATCTTGAAGTAATGTAACGTTAACTTGCTTTTCCAACAATTTCTCAATAACTCGCCGTAGCATGAGCATATTTTTTATTTGGGCCAGTTAGAGGGATTCTTAAAGTCACCGGTTTTTATATCCGTACGGTACAGTTGATGCTGGAACCCTTAGTCACTTTTTATACCCTTAGCTATCAGGTGGACCTTCAATATTACCTATCAATTAAATCGAATTTTGGCCCAGTCAACCCTACATTATATCAAAAAAATGTAACTTCAATTATTCCAAGATGAAAAAAAACCATAATTTTAATTCTATTAATTTTTGATATATTATTATCTTTGTATTAATATACTTTTTTATTAATTGTCGGAACTTGACATACACTTGTTGTTGCACTGCTGAAAATATGGTAGATCTTTGAATAGATCATTAATAATCTGAAATATACAGGTATTTATTGAAATTTTCTTTCAAAAGAGGTCATACGTGTTAATTTTTCGTATAAAGGTGATACCGTACACATTTTCAGAAGATCACTACTTGACACGAAGGTCACAAGGTTAACAGGGTAGGATCGGTCGGATGTGCCATCACAAGACCGAACTCATCATTTCGAATTTGTATGTTTTAACATTCGTATATCCAGAAAATTATTTTTTTCAAATTATTTTTCGTTTAGGTTCATGCAAGTTTGAACGTATCAAATGGTAACTATATGCGTTTGATTTTTATATATAAAATATCAGCCTTCATAAATATTTTTTGACGGTGAAATTTGAAATTGCTGGGAATATATTCAGAAAATGTTCACATCAACACTCGGATTCTAGAAATGATCCTTGGTACTTTACTTATATCACGGCACATGCAGCGCAGTGGTTAACGCGCTCGCTTCATGTGATCCGGGAGGCGAGGGGCAATTCCGAACCCAGTTCGATCCCCGCCTGCGACTATCTTTACAAAGGTTTTTCATGGTTTCCCTCTGTAGTCTAGGGTAATACCGGGATGGTTCCTACAATAAGTCGGCCATGATCATATCGCAGGTAGGAATTTTGTCCTCTCAGACTCCATCTCACCTATCTTGAATTAATAAATCGAAATTTGGCAACATGTCATAGCTGTACGTCAATGTATCATCACTAAAGATCGTATAACTTCAATTAAGTTTCCTTGAAAGATGAATATACGCAGGGATTCAGATGGGAATTATAGAAAAAATCTGGCTCCTCCACCAATAACTATTACACCGGTTTATTTATTTTGTATTGGGTTTTAAACGACGCATACATGATAACTGCTATCGGAATTTGAATTATTCATGCTTTTATTCTCATTTAATCAGATAAAATTCGAATATGAAATCAATTTTCTAATTGCATCAAGGGTAATTTTCAATGGTTAGGACTACCTATAAGATAAGTATTTTTCATTTACAACATAATTTAAACTATATTTAAACAGTGAATGAGGGAACACACTTCACGCCGTGATAGGCCTAGTTGGTGGCCCAGATCAACCCAGATCAACCCAATAAAACCGCCAACAATGAGCCGGAAGAGTAAAACCGCCAACACTCTCTAAGGCATTATAACAGGTGGAAACAACTTGACTATAACTGTACGAAAACGTCGTATTATCTGCCTAATTAGGGAAGCACGAAGGCAATGTAGCTCATAAGCAGATTAATTTCCTCTGGGTGGGTAGAAGGGTGAAACTGTGGAGCAGAGGTGCTTGGGATGCATGATTTATTTACAACACACTGTTATATCGACCAAGGTTGTTATGGCTCGAGGTGAATAATAATAATTATGTTGGTGCGTAGGTAGAAAAGGCACTTTGATGATCGGAAAACACCGTAAAGCATGGTTTCCAGATCCGATGTTTTATTGTCGTCCGACACGATATCGGTGCGATTCTTGGCAGGTCTGTTTCCACTCCACTGTACAGTAACGTTTTCGTGACGTCATGGCCACATGCTTCATTACCTTTGAATGCACAGCCTTGTTTGAACCTTAGAAATTTGACTGTCAGAAGTTGGTGCACTTTTATAGAAAACAAACGGTGCCGGAAACCTAACTGCAAAGCAAGATGCATTGAGGGTTGCGTTGGTTCGCCGTGTAGACCGGCGAACCAAGGCAACCCTCAATGCATCTTGCTGCAAAGAATGTAAAAACATAACACAATCGTAATTTCGACCGATAAACGTTGAAGTTGAGTCAATAATCACGGTACCGAGAAGGTCTCGCGATCCTTGCTTGGTTTTGAGGTGAATACTGACTTGTGATTGGTCAATAAGGAAGATCGTGTAGGATGACAAGAGAAACGTAACTAGAAACCCTGCTTCGGTCCGAGCTTTCCGAGACTACGTGATGGTATACTTGGGGTCAGGAAAGTCGGACCACTGGTTAAGTGTGGCTATTAAATTACCGGATAGTGATTTGTTGTTGATTTAATTGGTCAGTCACAATAACTCCGATTTCACGCTGTTTATTGTCACCCTCTGACGTCACTGACGTCACGTGATTCGCCCAGTAAGCAAACACTCTTTGCCATCATCGACACAGCCTGTAAGCATCCTAGTAACCCTGGTTATAGCCTACCTACTCGTGTAACAAACTCGCTCTTTCTTCAATAAGCTGGGCTCATCCCAGAGTATTTGTTGAGGTATTGTAGACTATATGTGACGTATACATTATATATAGACTATATATAGTCACTGTACGAAGAATATTGTTTAAAAATTGTTGTTAAAAAAAAATGTTCACAAAGAATATTCGAACACACACATTTTTAACCGTGAACTTCTTATATCTTCCATGGTTATCTGTGCTTTATTCGATTGATTTTAATCAGTTGATTAGACTAACTGACAATTAAAGAGCGATTAAAATCCATGGCCAAAGTGTAATAAAACACCGAAGAAAAAATTAAATGATGTTAAAAGCAAATTTTGGACAAAGAATAAATCGACATATTTGAGTGAAGATGCAATCACAATTTAAATGTGAATAAATACACCAGCTTACTAACGGAGTTTCATTGTACACATTTCCACCTGACAAGAAAGGATTAAAAAAGGGAAGCCAACAGTGATGAAAATAAGTTATCTACTTTTAAGGATTCATCCTTACCAATACATGAATGTTCATGTTCATGAACTTTGGCCGACGACAATAGTTCGTAGTCATCTGTACAGTGCGTCCTTAAACCCAATATAAATGAATAAATCAATGTTTGTTTCTGGCAAACCAACCTTAGATCCACAGTCTGTCACAGATTTCCTTGTATTAGCTGTGCAATCACGATCAACATGTAAGCCTCTCTGACCGAATTGTATTCCGAATTTTACGACTCAATGTGATGACGTCAAGGTCTATTGGCGTCGGTGGGATGATTGGAAGAAGTCAAGGCGAATACTTCTCATTTCATTGGAATTGTTTTGATAGTGAGACTGGCCAATGGGGCGTGGGTCTTACCGCAGTAGACGAAATGACAACACTGTGAGAGGAAACCACGAACAATCTGAGTAACGACCGGTGATGGCTGCGCGGGGATCGAACCAATACCTATTATGGACCTGTTTCAAGAACAGTCTATCTGAAACATAGAGTTCTCTCGAACTTTAAAGGGACAGAAAGTTACCGGGAGTGGTAGGATCACCTATCGATGAAAGTAATGACTTATCAGAATATTTTCATAATTTGGCACTTTTAAAGAATGTTTTTTTGTTTATTTCTGTATATGATATCTTCTTTATATCATCATCAGACGTTAGAATAACATATTTTCAGGATTTACCGACTAGTTTAATGAAAGATGACCGAAAAGTCCTATTGCATGAATATCATTATATATTTTCATACTTATTTATTGTCATGATGTTGTTACATGGCTTGCGCTCTATTCTCACTACCTGTAGGGATACAGTGTACTTCCCACTGTATAAAATCCTGATGAACAGATAAATGTAGTATTTCGTTCTTATTGTGTTTTGATATACTTGTCACTTTTATGATAGCAATCAAACCCTCTTTCAACTTAGTTTGTATCTTATACGATAATATCGATTATCTGTATCAAATGTCAATAATATAAAAAGACGGTAAGGCCCGCTTTACATGACGCGGATTGTGTGCGGATCCGCAACCGCGAGCGGACGCGGATCGGCCATATTGTAATATTAGCCAATCGGATTGGCTAATATTCCAATATGGCCGATCCTTGTCCGCTTGCGGTTGCGGATCCGCACACAATCCGCGTCATGTAAGGCCCGCTCAAGTCTTGTTTTTCTTCTTGTTCTTATTCTACTTGTCAATTTTATGAAAACAATCAAACTTACTTTTAACGTAGTTTTGTATTTATATGATGATATCGATTGTCTAATAATGTAAGAAGGTAGAGGTTGATGATTTATGTGGGTCCACAATATCAAATAAACGGATGAAACAATAACCGACAATGTTTTATCAACCTATAACTGATTTAACAGTCTATAACTTGAACGATACTGTGTGGGTAAAGAGAATAGTTTATTCAACAGTCGTCTAAATATTTTCTACTCGGACAAAATAGGATAAGAGCCGGTTGTACCAACTGATGAAACCAGTGAATTGAGCAATAATTAGCGAAATAACTTGTGATCACCATTGGTCACATAATTATGCTATTTCCGTAAATCAGCCAAAAATCAATTAATTGATATTTAATCATCAGGTTGTTCAATCGGGTCTAAGTTGACTAAAATTATTTAAAAATTAAAAATACTTTTTCCAGAATGAACAAATTTATCGCTAGAAATGGTGAAACTAAGAATTATAGACAAGCAGTTCGCTGTGATTACTCGTATTCGACTTTTTCATCTTGACGATCGTCCTCCAAACATTTATATCCTAAACAACGTAACATTATTCTCGTTATTTTAGAAATAAAGTTAGTAGATAAGGTTTCTTCTTACAGTTGCAATTATCCTCATCAGTGTTTCACACTTGACACCATAGCTGTCGACCATCTTGTTCGATATATGTTCTTTCCGATTCTTTTCTGTTTCATTTCGTTCATTTTGTTTTGTTTCTGTCACAGACCGCCAGTAAAGTGGAGACGCATTCCTGTCGCCATGCGATGAAATCGGCTAATAGAGAGAAGAATCAGAACCAGAAGTGCATTCCATGTAAGTGCCACTAACTCTTTATTAAACATTCTTGACGCTCTTTACTCCACGCGACACGAAAATGTTTGCGAAGTAATTTTCGTGGAGCGCCTGAAGAGGGTATACCGCAATAAAGTCGACTCGGTTGTGTGACATGGGTTTGGGTTCCAACCTTACCTGAACCCTAATCACATTCCGATTGAAAGTACCCCAAAGCTAAAGTCACACGACCGAGTATACGCTCTTCAGCCCCATTATCGTCGAATTTATATTTATACGCATTTGTATTTTTCAAGATTTTCTCACTGAGAATTGAGTATGTCACGGTGACTGAATTGAGATATTGTGACAATATTAAAATGTATGAAAAGAACAAAATAAAATTCTTGACGAATATAAAGCCAAAGGTGAAGTAAATCTTGATGTATCTCCATCGTTTCATAGTCTTACTCACATCATTGAATGTAGCCAATTTCTTTTCATCTTCCCGTGGTATGTTGTTAGTCTCACCAAGTGATAATGATTGAAACAAGCAAAAATTAACGAATTAAATTGTTATCACCCTTGGTTCCGTATGTTATTTATGCACCTTGACTAATAACTAACTAATTAAAATCTGACCAAGATTTGATACAACCGTTCTAAATTAACATAGAAACTCTAGAATTACTCTCAATAAACAATGATTGACCGATGATTGATGATCAGTGGTCGATGATTGATATGTATCTGTGTTTCAGACGATTATAACAGGGTAGTGTTGGATCCAATGGACGATACGCCAGACTCCGACTACATAAATGCTTCTTACGTAGATGTAAGTGGAATTTAATTTAATCACGGTAAATTTGAATAATTTAGGCCTATATTCAACTTTTCTTGTTAAAAGTTTGTCGAGTAACTGTACGTCTTTTTTAGCATGCGTTTTCAGTGAAAAGAATTGATAATGTGTGTACTAATTCGATTTAACTTTCCGTTTCATATATTGATACAGTTTTACAAAATAAAATCTCTCACAAAAGAAAATTTGTGCTTGCGTCCAGATTGAGTAGCCTATTTTATTCTATACTCTTAACATAGTAAGTGAGACATAAGAAGTTACAATTAGTATTCGTTCAAAATTAACATAACTTTTGGGTAATGTGAAACAATTGTTTCATTAAAAATATCGAAACATGAGTCATTCACTGGCAACTTCACAGCGGATGGACAGAATTACATATAAGAATTAAAATAATCTAAATTCATTGAGAAATATAGATGGTACAAAGAACATTCTTTATTCTTCGAATTGTTGATATTTTAGATCAGTGAGTAGCTTATGAGAATTAAGAGCACGCAATAAATTCATCGAGTTGCTTACGTAAAAACCGTTGTATTTGCTTAGCTGTTGTATTTTGAACAAAGCTTGGTCCATTTTGGTCAATGTGCAATTTTCTCAATTATTTATCAACTAATTGTGAATAAGATTCACAATTCGAAACATAACTACATCTTTCATCATCAATGGCGTTAAATGTCTAAAACTGCAGTAAGTTTCTCTACAATTATCGAAAGTTTAATAATTATTTTGTTGGTACGACACCTTCATCCCTCGAGGATACACAATTAAACCCATATTTTGTTTTGTATCACAATATCAGCTTTATCACACAGATAGTTGCAATATCCTCGTTTCTAAACTTGGATTTACTAAAACTTCCCCATCTTCGAAAACACAATCTCTTCTAATCTGCGATAGTCTCCACGGGCGCCTTTACTCTTCACGAGACACGGTAGGCCGTGTGTTCGAAGCCAGGGATCTCCTAACTACGGCCCACGGGTCGCACCAATCCGACCCGCCATGGTTTATTTTGATTATACTGTAACCGCCCGCGATAGTTCATTCTGATTACATTTTAAAACGTACAGTGTAAGTAAATCATACAAAAAGTATTTATTTATTTTTTATTTAAAGACCAATTAAGAAACACAATAACTGACATACGTATGAAATCGAACATATTAACTGTAATTAATGATTATGAATTAATGAGATTCATCCTACAAATTTACAATAAGTGACACAAAAAGGTAACTCACATAATGAAATTAAATATTATAAGTATCTTTAATAAGATTTATATAGCTCTCCACAAGATGGCGTTGTACTACTGTTGGCCCTTGGGACTTGGCGGAGGAGGTAGTGTGGCCCTTGGGCTTGAAAGTTTGGAGAACCCTGCGAGCTCATAGCAACACTTTTGGTTCCAGGGGTTACTGAAGCCTAACGCTTACATCGTTACGCAAGGCCCGACGGAAAACACAGTCACGGATTTCTGGCGGATGGTTTGGCAGGAAAATGCTAGTTGTATCGTGATGTTGACCAAGACCTTCGATTTTATCAAAGTAAGTTGAATAAATATTGATGATTTTTAATATTTACTTTGTTCTACAAAAATCTAGAATTCCTTATACTTTATTGATATATTAAAGAAAATCATTAGAAAAAAAATCTAAAACTTGAGGTAAAGTAATTGTTTCCCGATTGAGCATAGACCAATACTCAAAATTGGCAAAATAACTTCTTTACTCAGTGGATTGAGGCTTTGGATGATAAGTTAGGATCGTTGGAACCGTGCACCACAAGGGCGATCTTACTACCTCGAGAAAAATTATCATTTATAGTCTATCATAAAACAAACTGTAAATAGTTGACTAATATATTCAGGTATGCCTATATTTAACAATCCAATCAATTGTCTAGGAAAAATAAATGGTTAATTTTCTTACTGACCATTCATCCTTTTTTGTACGGTTCCGGTTTTCAATAATCCAAATATAAAATCGATAATAGATCAATATGTGTAGTATAAAAACTGTGACGTTTAGAAAAATATGAATCCCGCTCAAAATGTGCATTATCATTAGTCAATGTATTCCGACCTCATTATACGTAAGAACTCTATTCAACTATTTTTCCATCTTTTTTCACGTTTAAATATTGAAAAGCAAAAGATTATTTAGATATATAGGCCTATATATATCGAAATATGAGAAAAATACAAATAAATGACCATGAAAACAATTTCAAACTTGGAAAAGATTTTTGGTGGAAGGTTCGAACCATTGGTATGAATATGGATATAAAAATTGATGAATACTTATATTTCGAAAATAAAAATAACCGATTATTTTTTAAACCAATATTCCAACTAACTAATATTATTTGTTAGTTGTTAGTTGTTAGTTATTGTTATTATTGTAGTTCTTGCACATTACGTTCACTTCCATTCACAAGTGTTACTAGTTTTCTATAAAAATATAGAATTTGACCGTTATTATTGTAGGTTACAGCGACATTTAGTAATTTTTTTTCGTGATCCAACGTATTCGAAAAATACTTCTTCACAGAATTACAATGCTAACAAGTACAAGAATATGGAAACCGGAACGTTAGTATTTATTGATATAGACAACTGCCAACAAAGCACTGGAATTTTAAGGATAAGCAAGAAAGTGTTCTGAACTTTATAATACAAGTTGGTAATTTTTTGTTATTTTTTGAATACGAATTTTCGTCTTATGTTCTGTAAGCTTGAAGCTTAACTTCTTTGTTTCGTTATAATATTCTTATATCTAGTAGCAGACTCAATGCTGGCGGTTTCAACTCCTGATAAAGTTTCACGTTCTTGAACTTCTTTATATTCTTCAAAATAGGGCATTCAAAAATTCAACTCTTTATGTATTAAAGCACAGCCTTCTCTATTGGATAAGACAGTATCTTCTTATATCATAAATGAATCATCTGAATGAAGAAGGCTGTGTATTAAACATACCATGCCCCTAGAATCCACCGCCCTCCTACCTTCAAACGAACATGAGCTTATAAATATCTTCTTATTTTCATTTATTTTTCAATCTAACTTGATTCGCTTCATACGCAGCTACATTAATCCATCTGAGAAGCTTTCATAGTTTCAGTGTACCAGCAACGAGATTATAATTCAATTATGTCGCTAAAAAGAGTTTTTCAAAAGTTTTGTCCACTTTCTTGTACTTAATGTAGTTTATAATTACAAGGCGTACGACATTCAAGACATGTAATGTAATTACACTAAAATTGTAGGCAGCATTTCTATTTGCATACCGTGCAAATGGGCTATTTATAGTTGGTGTGTCGTATTTTTATTGGAATGAGGAATTTAAAATGAAGATAATAATTGTTCACTCGTTGCTTCCGCCTCGTTCAGTGAACTGTAGCCAAGTGAGACGTGGGTTCGATTCCCGCAAAAAATCCGATCATTCGTGTACCCTCAAATAACCCATTTGATGATCGGGTGTCCAATTAAAGAATAATCAATTATCGTATATCAGGAAATTTAATATGGACACTCGCATCAAAATTAATTGATATGTTCTCTTTCCCCCCCCCCCCCTCTCCTAAAAAATGGCAAAACATTTGGGAATGTCAATTTAAAAAATGACAGATTGTATCATCGTTATTCTATTAATTTTGTATTCTCCTTTTTTGATCGTTTTTCCGAGTTTTGACATTTAATTGTATTCATTGATGCACAACCGTCCAAACTTGACTTGTATATAAAGGTTGTGAGAACAATAGGTTACAAAAAGTAATAACCCCGCGAATTTTGGACCAGTATCATCACAACAATCTTCATTACCTTTGTAGGATTATTCAACAAATAATACATACAATTCGAGCAACTTTTTTAAATCACATATTAGTAGCCACGGAGTGACGCTTCAAATATGATTACGTTTCCCCAGCCACTAGACCACTACACGTAGAATAGCTGATGCAATTAACATAAAACAGACGTTAGTACCAGCTATCAGTGCAATATAAAGCTTGATTCATATATTAATGTTTATTATAGTTAGTTTTATAGTACAATATTTATAACAGTAGTTATATTCACAATGGCCTAATAGAAGTAGTGTTGTTTGAGTCCAGTTTACAATAGCAGTTAGAAAATGCGCTCTTTCAACTATGAATATAAACAAATATAACAAATATAAGCATATATGATATTATAAGAACATAAATGAGAATACTACACATATACCGGTAATAAAATATAGGTCAATCAGTAATTAATTGTTAAAATGGGCTCATTTATATCGGTTCTATATATGATCTATCAAAGGAGTTTGTTTATATAATCAAGTTTTATAAAACATAATAATTTTTAGGAGTTACAATTTCAGGCATAAGTAAGGGATATATTTACAATGGGTCAATAAAGTCCTGGTTTACTACTTACTCAATCAACTTCGTTTATTTTTTATAAAAACTCACTAAAATAGCATTAGTAGGGCCGACTTATTAATGGTGATCAAGAAATCAATTAATAGAATGGCTATAGCTTGGACTTTATTAGTGTGTTGTATGTCCGATTCTTTGTTAATAGTGCTTAACGATCCCACAAATAGCTATAGTTTATACGGAAAAAATGACTTTGAAAAAAAATCCAGCAGTAACTTACTGGTATTATAGTGATTATTGAACATTATCATCGTGGTACTATTCGGTGATTATCTACACTCAAACTTTTGAAAAAGTCCAAATCGAAACTCCCAATCATATGATCAGCACAGCGGTGAAAGAGACGGCAGTCGGTTGGAATCTTTTTATGTCTCTACTGTCTGTGGATTTATATACATATTTTAGTCTCAGTATTTGTTTCTCTGCCATTACATCCTCGCCCGTTAAAATATACTATTCTCGCAAACACTATCTCTAATATCAGTATTTTTATGCATTTTCCCATAATACTGAATATATTACATTCTCCCAACCACTCTCTCTTTTCAGAATATCTTTACTTTCTGATCCAGCTCCTTTCTTCTCGTTCGATTCAATCATTAAATCAAATCGTTAATAATATATTCAAGAGTTTACGATTCGAAATACATAATAAGCTCTTTATATCTTCGGATGTACTGAATACGTCAATAAAGTCTGAATGCATATTTAAGCAGGCGACTCTATACGTATATACGAAACTATTTCCTTTGACTATGTCAATTGTCAATTACTCAAACGGAGTTTGTTGTCATTGATTTGGTGTTAAATCGCATTTGAGTTCAATTTCGTGTGAATGATTTGATGATTGATATCCATCCGCGTATGAAGCGTGTGGACCAGATATTGAGCCCTTAATATTCATCAAAGTAAACTTATGGAGAGGAAATAATATTTGTTGATACTTCAGAAATATATAAAAGAGATTAAAACCGAGGTTGTGTGTTTCTCTTCAACAAATTTTTTTAAATTTTTGTAATGTTCTACCGTTAAATTTGAAATAACATAGTAAAATCCTCAATCATTTATCTACTATATAAATATTCCATTTCCAGGGACGATTAGAATAACCAATGATACAAGTCAATTTTGCCATACAAATTATGTGATAATATTGATAGTTTTCATGGGGTCAATGCCGTTGAAATTCATATTGTTAAACTGAAATGCACTGTAATAATTAACAATTATGTAGAACAAGCAGATTAACAACTATGCTCATTTTAATATCCAATTTTTGCTCAATCAATCTATGACAATATGCATACAATATTAATACAATATGATACTTGATTATTTATATTTTTCAGTCTTTCTGTAGAAGTGTAAACTGGCCGTATTTAGTGAATGAGATACCTTGATTATGTATTCCCTGTCAAGTTCTCAAAATAAATTAAATATTATATATTATAAAGGTAATCAGTGCTAGTGTCATCAGTTGGAATAACAAAATTCCAAATAATTATACTATTAATTGATAATGTTTTTCTTCAAATTTGTCTTAGGTGATGTGTATGCAATACTGGTCATCCAAGAAAGACAAAGTTGAAAAGTACGGCAATATTTCCGTATCAGTTATTGCCGAAGAAGAGTTAGCCAACTTTCACATCCGAACTTTTCGTCTGGCTAAAAAGTGCGACGATTCGGTAAGTAAATCGTTTCAACCGAGTTCTCACCCATTCCTGTCACCACTGTAAAGCGTTGCCTTTTATGTATTACCGCGTTTACCAGTGCTATTTATTACCCGCAGTGGCCAAGAACTGCGCCCCACAGTTCTTAGCCACGCTATACTGCCAATTTTTAAGCTCGGCCATGCATGGTTAATGTACAAACATGCCCTCCCTTTAGTCCGGCTTCAGAAGCCTTGAGGGTGAGAGGGGTGGCAGAGAGGAAGGTGGTAGATGTATCTTATGCTCAAAGTGTGGAAAAGAAACTTCAAGAAGAAAAAATACGTTATAAAAGAAAAAGTATAAAAAGAATTCCGAGTCGTTTTGAATATTTTATAAATAGAATGTTGCAAAATGACGACGAATCATTTTGAGGGGAACCTACCCACAAAAAGTATCAAATATTTCGTCATAGATTGATGTATCAAGGTTAAAATTGTACAATAAAAATTCAAAATGAAAAAAAGTTGAAAATTTCGAGAAAATTTTGGAAAAACTAGTTGGAAAATACGTTAAACCTTTATATACACGACAACCAGTAGATAGTTAGCATTAAGATGACAATTGATACGTTGGATGGGTGAACCTTCCTCTATCAGCTAAGCTGAATTTCAGCAGCAATTCTATGGCCGTTTTGATACAAATGAATAGGTTTCGGTTACCTCGATTTACGAAAAAACTTCGCGTGAATTTCCCCGATTTTGTGTGCCAAACGCACGAGATTGAACTGTTTACTTTTAGCTGCGCCCAAAGCCAGTTCTTTTACGAACACATCGATATCACACACGATGAAATGTCTCAAGAAGTAATCAAATAGTGTATCTGTAGCTAGATGCATGTTTTGTGACTATTTTCAATAACTAAAGCATAAATTATCATATTGGCTTTCCGGATGAAAGTATTCTTGTGAAACTGCTGTACACCATTCAGTGAAGTACCTTCTAAAATATGGCGGATCCATAATAAACATTCACAATATTTTCAAAAATAATCACCCTGGTGGGAACTTTTTTCCGTATGGTCACTGGGGACGCCTTAAAAATATATTATGAAGAGTGCATGGTCAGAAATGAATTTATAGTGAAGCAATAATTCTTTGTTCAACTTATGAACGATTGTAGATAACAAATTACAATCCATTAGAGTAATATAATTTATTATTTCATACAATACATTTTAATATCATAAGCGGAAGTTTACATTGATGCCGTATGGAACTTGGAGATGATGAAAAATTACGTGTACCTCCTTCGTTATAATTTTAATATCTCTGATCGATGAATATTAATCACCCAAAGCTACTTTTAGCTTCCATTCTTTCCCCTTTTGAACATATTTTTCCTAAATACTACCCTAATTAGGACCGAAATGAAGAAGTGAATTTCTTATCATGCTCAAAAACTAGAACATTTCGATGAGTTTCTTAAAGAAAATATTAATTTTCCATGTTCACAGTCCAACGACTGTATTCTCTCTAAGCACTAAAACTTGTTGAACCTATGGGAAAAGTGATGTTATCTACCGTCAGTATAAGATCAATAGAATACTTCAATTATTAATTCAGATCATAAATGGAAGTTGGAATAATTTACGTAATTAATATCAGTAATGGTTCGGTGTGTACTCATTGTACTCGTAACTCATTGTACTTTGATAATAGAACACACAGGCACAATATGACATCACACAGTACGACCCGTCACATTTCTACACACCAAGACTATGAGTTTTCAGAGCTTAAGAGTCCATCAGAGTCGATTTAGCGAAATATATTGTGGTGATGATGTTTGAACGGCGTAAGATATCGAAATTCTGAAAACAAGGAAACACAGATAATTTCAACTTTCTAATACCTTCAAGATGGTATAAGTTATAACTATTTAACTCATAAAATATATGTTTTTGTAGTTGTATACGCTTGACAACTTTCTGCTGGACGTGAAAGTGATTGGACTCCTGATTGGTGCCAGAGACACAATTCCTCACTTCTTCGTTGAATTTTGTAAAAGATTTAATATTAGTAATAGTTTCATTTATTCATTAACTCTTTTAGCCTTAAAAGGATCCATTTCAATTTTCAGAAACCATTTATATAATTTGAATTAATTCAGTGTGTAGCCATTTTTTTTCTCATATTATGTGCACTTTCTTATTTTTTACTATTCTTTTCCTAAATAATTAATTAATCAACTACAAAATATATTTTTTTTCTCGAATTTAGATCAATATTATTATTATTTTTCTGTATCATTCACTAATTTGTTATATTCGTTGTTATTATTTTTTATTCTGTGTCTGTAGGCAACCTTCATTACAAGGCAGAGTCTTTATTTTAAATTAATAAAGAATTTTTATATACATGAGCTATATAGTTATATATTATACCATTTTGAAGGTATTGAAAATAGCTTTGTTGCCTCCGTATTAGAATTTTGATATCATACCCTTCAAAAGTGATCACCAAAAACTGATTTTAAACCAAATCGACTCTCATGGACTCTTAAGTACAAACTTGAGTGTACAATAAACCGTGTGTCTCGATGACATTTAAACGTCACAGCCTTCCGTATATTAAATTTAGACATTGTCGTGCTTCCTAACCACAATTGTTGAATTAAACTCTCGTAGGCCTTTATGCGAATATCAGTGACATGAAGTTTAAAATACCTCTGTTCGAATTTCAACATTTCAACTCATTTACAACTAGTTATAACATACTTTATTGAGCTTGAGGGGGTGCATGCACGTGGCGCCTATAAAAATAGAGAAATTCATCTTTATTATTCTGTTCCATGTTCACGAACCAGTGTGATTGAATGAAAAGTTTACAACTGTAGAAAAATTTCATGCTCTTTAATTAATGTGACATTATATTTTTGTGAATTCAATCAGTTCTGAGATAATACGTCAAAGAGTACCAATAATGTGATAGAATCCATTGACGTATTGTCTTATAACTGATTGAATTCACAAAAATAGGATGTAATATTAATTAAAGGGAATACAATTATCTTACTGTGTAAACTCTTCTTTCAATTACACTGGTTCGTAAACATGGAAAAAAAAGGAAAGAGGAATTTATCCATTTTTATCAGCACCGCGAGCATGGACCCCCTTAATGTATATTTCTGTTTATTATTTTACATCCTTTTCAAGTATTAATATAATAAATGTGGAAAAATAAACTTTTGTATATTATTCTGATTTGTTTTGTGCATGCAATGTCATGGCCGATAAAGTAATCAATATAGTTTTTACTGAATTCAAGTGAGGTACCTTGATGTGACATTACCATTACTTTAATTAATTAATGGAAGTGCATGCTTGATGTTATTTACCAAATATAAAGTATCTTATTCCCCTGCGAATTGAATTTATATGCTCTACTTTTACATTCTGAATCTATTTATTCGTAATGGTATATGTTTTAAATTCAATCATTGTATCCATTAGTTGAAAGGAGTTGTACGATTCTCAATCTAGTCAAGAGGTATAGCTCGATGAGAGCCAAGTCCCGCGAGTAGCCACAACTCGATTATGTAAATACTTGGAAACTAGAAAATTTCTATAATTTTCCCATCTGTGTTATTCCTATGGGCGTTTTCAAAATGTTGAATTGGTTTTCCTCAAAAGTGATGACACACGTCATCAAAATTTGGGCTTTGTGCTTTATGGAGTGAGAAAAAGTGAAAAAAAGGGTAATGGTAAAAGAGTGGAGGGTAAAAAAATCTTCTTTCTTCATTACACGGTAGAGTCTTCGCGCTTATGTTCATCCAATCAAATATTACCTTGTTATTTCTCTTAGTTACCCTTTATTTAATTTACTAATCAGAAGTTAGTTCAACGAAGTCTTTAATGGACTATCGAAACTCGTAGGCTAAAATCTAGAGATACAGGCCTAAAGTCTAGATAAGAAAGTTATGTTAATAGTTGAGGGAAAAATTATAAAAATCACTATGATCACTGCAAATTGCATCCGGCTAAAAATGAGTTATTCGATAAATAACTATTTATTCGGGCTTTATAATCTCTCCTAATACCGTATTCCTATAATCCATACTATCATCAGACCATGTGTATGAAAAAAAATGTAACAATCAAATTAATTTATAATTGAAGTACAAAATCAACCGTGTTAAAGAAGGGATCTCACACTTTAATCCGCTGATTACCACATAATCCAGTTATATATTTCTCGTAAAACCGTACCCATAATCAGAATATTAATTTTAAAAAATGACATTGGTGTCGATGGATATGAATCCAATTTCAGCTAGTTGATCGATTTTCAAGCTCATCAGCAACTTTAATCCCTGAAGGCCCCGTGGGTCTTACAAAGCCCGTGGGATTTATCCTGTGAGTTGATGACAACGAACCGCACAGGTATCCAGGGTGATAACAACTCTAAGCCGCCGTCCAGTTTAGTTATCCACTTGTTGGTCATTAAAGGGCATCACAACCCTGAGATTTTTAACGAAGAATGACGAAATGTATTTCTCCAAATTCAAAGAAATCTAGAAATCATCATTTCATTTTTAGAAAGTATAATTGATTTCCTTGTTATCCAGGACCCGACACTTTTTCCAAGTCGTGACGTGGACATCACTTGATTCTGTTCATATTTCTATACAGAATCGGAAATGCTGATTGTGCTTCTGGAGGACAAAATTTAATTTTAATTTCTGAAATTGAGATGATGATTTCTAGTTTTTCTAAAATTGAGGAAATAAATATCGTACCGGCACATGCAGCGCAGTGGTTAACGCGCTCGCTTCATGTGATCCGGGAGGCGAGGGGAATTTCGAAACTAGTTCGATCCCCGCCGCTGACCATCTTTACATGGGTTTTTCATGGTTTCCCTCTGTAGTCTAGGCTAATGCCGGGATAGTTCCTACAATATGTCGTAAATGACCGATTCTCACTATCCTCCTCATTACCCAAGAACCTTCATCTCATCATCCCTTCATCTCATTAATGGTCCATCCGACGCCATTAGATCTGCGTTATCATAACAGTGCGTCGTTAAAACCAACATAAAAAATAAAAAATAAATATCGTCACCAATCACTCAAATCTAGTTCTGTCCTTTGAGATTTCATAAAGCTGTGTCGTAGGCCGTATAGCCTAGCTATGGCCGTATAGCGTATACGCATAACGTATACGTATAGCGTATGGCTGTGTCAGAGCATAGGGCTACTAACTAACCGTGATTGTCGGTCTGTATTGACGGATGCTCAACTGATTGCTTCAGGATGAAGAAGTTGAACGGAAACTGATTCAGTTTCACTATACAGAGTGGCCGTGCCATTCGTGCGCATTCTCTAACGCGATCTTGGAGTTCCGGCGTCGAGTCCGCGCCGTCGTCGGTTCTCATCTCACGAGCACGAGCGGACCGATGATTGTACATTGCAAGTGAGTACAATTCTGTCTTCTTGTTGCGATTTATTGTTTCTGCTTCTAAGCAATTCCTTGCTTGAACGAACGAATCGAAAAGGAAATTAAAAAGATTAATAATTCGTTATACAGTCTTTGTCTTGAGAGCTCGTGTGATTTGATTTAGCGAAGTTTTATTAAGAGTCGTGTATATAACTCTTGTTAAAGTATGAATAAGATGGAAAAAAGCGGACGCTTTGAATACCTATAAAACGATATGCATAATTACACATTAGACAGAGAAAAAAAGAATATTACATCCCGAATTTTACGTTTTTCAGTTGTAGTCCTATGCCATATGCATCTGAAAATTGAAAGATATATATATATATATATCTTTTTTTATCATATCAGCAAAAATAATATTTTACTGAAAGCTTTTTCTCTCGCGCACTACTTGCGCGCCCCCATGCACACAGTCATGGCTTATTCGCGCGCAGTGGCGCGTCTCTAATGGGCATTGCTTCTTATTCGCGCGCTAGTTACGTCATAGTGACTCCGACGTCAACAGATCTTCGTCGTTATAATAGTATGTCGTTAAACCGAATATAAATAAATAAATGATTGAAATATCTTTCTTTGTATATAGTGACGGTGCTTGGTGAACTGGGGCGTTAAACCCAATATAAACAAATAACTGATTGGTACGTTTTTCTTTGTTTATAGTGACGGTGCTGGCAGATCTGGGGTGTACTTGGCTATTGATGCCAATATGGAAATGGCAGAAGAGGAGGATTGTTTTGATGTATTTGGATATCTCAAGAAACTTAGGCAATCAAGGAAAGGACTTATTGAATCATTGGTGAGATTCTATATCAACACTCTTGGACTTTGCATGAAACTGTCATATATCTTTGACGACGGTACAATTTATCTATTTTATTTTCATGCGGGAGATGTTATATTTCTTCATTTCCTGATTAAATTATGAGCTATAGATCTATAGTATAACATATATGGATAGTCAGAATATGCATTCGTCACAAAGTCATTATTCATAACTTTATTCATAAGGTTTTATTTTTTTTTTGATTTTTTCTCCCCACAAAGTTTTTAATATTTCCGGTACCGTACACGGAAGAAACATGACTTAATATTTGTATTTTATTTTATTTAGTTTGATATCATTGTTCATTTTTATGGTGCTTCATTTGTTATTTCATAAAATATTTATTTGTTCAAAATAGGTTTTCTGATTTCTCCTTTGGTGAATCATCTCTGCTTATAAGGCAATTTTTCCAAAATATATATTTTACTCAAACGCACAGGAAATTATTATCTCCTCTTGGAATAATTTCCTTTCAAAATTAAATTTATTTCGAAACGATTCCAGAAAACAACCAACGAAATGTTTAATTACGAATTACATCGAACTTCGCCCGAACACCAAGCGAGTGTAATCAAATCCTGTTATTGATTATTCATTCTAGTCTAAAGATTCGTGTTTATTTTCCTCCAGGACCAATACAAGTTTGTATACGACACTTTGGAAGAGTTTGTTGTCTGTGGAAACTCTTGGTTTCCCGTCAATGAATTATCTCAACGGTTGAAGCAGAAATCCATGAAGAACCCAATTACAAAACTTAATGACTATCAACGAGAATATCAGGTAATTATTTATTTGTAATTATTAAACACTTTCTGTTTCATCAAGATTTAGAGTAATTGCTGGTGTACTTGCAATTAGTTGTCTTAATTATTAGCTTCAATATTTAAATTAGTCTCCCCTGTAATTTCTGTTTTTCAAAATCAATATTTTATGGAAATTGATGTTAAACTCTTTTCTCTCTTTGCATTTAGTAATTATTGTCAGTTCACAAATTGTATAGTATATATTGTGATTGGTTGATTCACCTCTATGGTCGTTTATGTTTGTTTAATTCGGTTTACTTTTCATTATCTTACTTATAAACCTCTTATAGGATGTGTAACTCTTTTTGAGAACGTGTATAGTATTCGTTATTCTTTTTCTTGTGACAATATAATTGAAAAAATCAATTATGTGAAATAAGTGAACGCCAAAATCTATGTGCAGCTAAACTTGGGTATGTCGTAACCCGTTGTGAGCCTTGTTGTTGTTATATTGTTGTTGTTGTTGCTGCTGCGAGTAATCTAAATTGACGAAAGATTACCCGACCTAACTAGTCCTTCGTACCTAACCGGACCCAACCTAACCAACCTAACCGAAACTAATTTATGTTAACCTTAAAACTAACACGATTTAATCCAAATCACCAGTTATACTACATAACAGTGGCCAATAGGACTGTTTGTAAAAAGCCACTTCGGAATAAGATGAAGATTCAAACTGAGTCAAATGATTTAAAATGACTTGTGATATCAATTTGATCAAGTAGACCTAGTTTATATTTGATGCAGAATCACAGATTTTCTTTTTATTAAGTCAGTTCAATTCAGATTTCTTATTTATTCACGAAATAAAATGAATAACACAAATTGGAAGATCTTATTTCATTCTGCTAAAAATAAAATTGTAGATGTGAAAGAAATGTTTGCAGAATGCTTTATAAATGTACACAAAATGTTCTTATGTAGATTTATCTTGGGAACGATTTCTTGGTTTTCTAAAGAGTCGGTAAAACGGTTCTAGCTGTGCTACTTTATCGACTCAGGGTTTGAGCACGTTTTCTTACCGATCTAGAGCAATCAAAATTAATTAGTTTTTGCAGAAAGCTTTTTCAAGTGTCAAGATACCGAGGTCCTGTATACCGTATACTGGAAAGTGGAAACACTCCCTACGCATAAAAAAGGAATATAAGCTATTGTGCCGTCATTTTCTTATGCATAGATTGAGAAATACTTTATAATTAGTATATCTTTAGTATGGATTTATAAATCCTATCTGAAGTTTTATTTTTCCACCCTTAGTAGACGCTTTGCATTTTTGTTTCTTGAATAAGTTCATTTTTTTGTCCCCTGAAAACTAAAACTATTTCTAAAACATTCTTCTTCACTAGGTCATTAGTTTAGTAGTTTATATTGATTCACCGTTTCGTTATATATATACCGTTATATATATATATATATATATATATATATATATATATATATATATATATATATATATATATATATATATATATATATATATATATATATATATAGGGGAGGGCGGGGCAAGTGTGACGTTTGAATACAGATTATGGCTAATTGCTTCGTCCAATGTTGAAACTGAATGTACAGGTAGCTAAAGTAATCTATCGTTGTGCTAAAATAAAATCTGATCGAGGTAGAAACTATATTTAACAATTGTTATCATCACATGAATGGAAAATGGTAAGTGGTTACTTTTGCCCCATGCACGAGGCAAGAGTAACCAGGGCACGAGGCAAGAGTGACATAGGGAATAATTTCCAAAGGATAGCAGGTTGAAGTATTCTACAATTTCATTCAAGACGAATGAATTAACAATAAGTTTAATGATTATAAATTTTCATTTACCGTACAAAATTCCAATTAATACTGATATTACAATACTCTCAATGACTACTGATTCCTGAGACATGGTTATAAATGTAAGCCTAGAATGAAGTAAAAATAAGTTTAATGATTATAAATTCACCTGCACAAATTAAAATTAACTCTGATATTACAATACTTTCAATGACTAATGATCCCTGAGACATTCTGAGAAATTCTGAGGTTGTGTTATACTGTCAAATGAGGAAATGCCATGTGGACACCCTTGCCCCATCAGCTGGCCACTCTTACCCCATCTGCACATTTTGATAATATTTGCCGTACCTGCTTTGAGGCTAACGAGATAGAGGAAATAAACTGTTGTGTTTGGTTCGAGCATAAAACGTTGATTCTGAATAAAATTAGTACTTTCAGCACAAACCCCACTATTTTTGATGAACTCCTTACGAATAACATGCACATACAAACCCGATTTGGTACCAAAAACGCTTTTTACCTTTGGTTTCTTCTAAATATGTTGGAGCGACGAAATCTTGTTTCACAAGAAGGCAGCCATTTTTCTGTATCGTTCTAGACTTGTTACGAGGTGATACGTATCGTGTATTAATAAATAATTTACTCTTGTCTATGACATCTTACCCGCCCTCCCTGATAATATATATAATATAAATATTAATCTTATATATATCAATATATATTATATCTATTTCTTTATTGTACGCATCCTCTAAAGGAGTGATGATACGATGGGCATTTATATAAATCAATTTATATTGGATTGTCTTTGTCTTTATATATAGCGTCAGAACCCAAAGCAATGTGTACGTAATTATTAGGCCCCAATATAATATATATATATATATATATATATATATATATATATATATATATATATTTATATATCGGTATATAATATGTAAATATATGTGTGTGTTTGTGTGAGTATGTGTGGGTGTGGGTTTCTCCATGGTTAGAATTTTGATATTATATGAGAGAGATATTTGTGTAATCTTGTCGCTGAAGTTGTCAAGTTTTCCGTCTGTTTCGTGCAGCAAATCTGCAAGCAGGTGTCTCGCTTCACGATTGGAGATTGCGCTGGAGGACATCGCGGTGATAACAGGGAGAAGAACCGGGACGTGCTGATTGTTCCTCGTAAGTCTTCCAGGATATATGCATGGTGGCTATGGCGTCAACCAGAGTCGGTATATTAGCAGGCTACACTGCTTTATCGGAAGATTAGCTACGTACCAGAGCCACATGGAGTTTTTTTATTTATAATGTAAATTTTCGTGGCCGTTATAATCAAGAAGACCGTTTTCGAACAATTCTTGGACGAATGTGTTTAAAAATTAGAATTGTTGTTAATTCAGTTGAAAAACTTCATAATGACACAATTTGATGATTTTTGTATACGTATACGTTATAGAGAGCTTATAATTAAACAAGAAATATATTTAAAAATGGTTTTCTTGAATTTTGAAATTTAACAAAATGAAGTACCGTATATCAAACTCTGTATTTTTTTAACCCTTGAAACATTCAAATATCACATTTCCGTTTTTGTTGGCTCAATATAATTTTAAAATAAACTCATTATATTATTTTACAAAACACAGCAACTCATTTTTTATGTATTCTCTCTAGTTTCAATACCAGGACTACGTAGTCACAACGTTTGTACGGAAAAATACTAAATTCATCTCTCCAGTAAAATAATGAGGGTATTTACAAGGGTGTCCAATTTAAAATTCATTAAAATTCCTGCTCATGTTGAGAACCCAAACGTTTGGAGTAATGTTACAATACCATGTATCTAACTTATTTCTGCTCTGTTTTACTTTCCAGCTGACAATTCTCGTCCGTATTTAACGTCTTTCCAAGGGAATGCCTTCACGGATTATATCAACGCGGTATTTGTGGATGTAAGTAGGATTATAAATCAACGTTTTATTACCAGACTTCTGTTATATATCTGCTCAGAAACTGCTCACGTGAATAATCTAATTTCAAGTTTGGTTTCAACTTCAAGTTCAATACAACTTGGAAGTTATTCGTCTCATGTACTTTACTTTCTCAGTTCTCATTTCTTAAAGAACATCACAACCCTGAAACAATATTTTAATGAATGATGACGATATTTATTTTCCTAATTTTGAAGAAAACTGGAAATAATCATCTCAATTTTAAAATAAAAATAATTGTTTTTGTCCTGTACAGAGATCATGAGTGATGACGTGGGCGTTACCAATTCTGTATAGAAACATGAACAGAATCGAGTAATGTCCACGTCATGACTCAGAAAAAGAGCTGGATCCTGGAAGACAAATACATTAATTTTAATTTCTGAAATCGAGATGATTTCTAGTTTTCTCTAAAAATAGGGAAATAAAAATCGTCATTTTTCGATGAAATCTAGTTTCAGCGTTATGGTGTCCTTTAAACAAATGAACAGATTAATACAAATCATTTCTCGTTTTTGTTTATTGTTTATTGTTTCTATATCTCAGCGCATTGGAATTGATTTTACGAAATATCAGTATATTTGTGATTATATCAATTATAATTTTGCAGAAATTCTGATATTTTCAATTCCTTAAAAAAATATGCATTCAAACTATTTAAATTATTTCCTATTCACATCAGAAATCAGTAAAAACTGTATCTGTAAAGACACCATACCCGAGAGTGTTAATGAGCCAAGTTGATCAATTCAAACTCATTCTGGTTCTGTACTTATTTAAGAGATCTGTGGATGTACCAAATTAGAAATTTGGAATATCTCTCTCCGTTGAAAAGTTTTTAACAAACTCTCATATTTCATCAAAATGACACCGAGCTAATAAGGCAGTTCAATACTTTTTACGTCATACTTTATGATAATTATTTTGTTTGTTCTTCGTAAAATTCATTTTCAGTATTATTTCAGATGTTTTATATCATATTTCTAAAAGAATAGATGTCACAAGACCAGAAGACAAATACACTTTTTCCTCACTGTTGGGGCGTGACTTCCAAGTTTGATAAAAGCGAGGCGCCCGTCTGTCTCTTGTCAGCCAATGCGGGCGGGCGAGGGTTCGAGCCCCGCATATTTCTTGGCCGTTTGCCATTCACATATCAACTTTTCATTCGTTCCTATAAATTGCCAAGAGCTGGTTTTCTGATTCAAGTCAACTAGAAGGCACTGGCTCTGAAAACTGACATCTAGATGGCAGTGGACTTGAGATGGGATTTTGAAAAATATTCGACACTAAAGTTAAATAGAATGTGCTTCTAAATGATAATACGGTTGACGAAAAGTAACAAATTAACCGTCAACAATGTAACATGCTCAATAAATGTCATTGTTGAGATATGCGCGCGCTTTATTATATGCCTTTTCTCAATTTCCACTGTTTACCATTGCCAGCGTATCTTCTACTTTTACTGTCAAATGTTCTTCATCTAGCGCTCATTCGAACCCTCAAAATTGAGTCATTGCTGTTGCTGATAGAATAAACATAATTGTTATAAAACAATTCGATAGATTGACCACATTGAAAATTCTAGTAACATCAAGAAATAAGTCAGAATGGATTCATAGCCCAAATCGTCTAAAACGTCAATTTATAGCTAAGACTAGATTGTTTCACCTTTGGGAAAGAGACGTTCTCTCATATATGACATCACGTAAAAATGTTCAGACAGTTTCTTTTCTACAGATATTTTCTCAACAATGTATTCAAAAACATGCAAATCAAATTATTTTTTTGTGATCTACATAGGCCTATACCTTTTGTACGTGTATAGCCTTCAAATCGAAGCCCCCAATAAATTATCATCTATAATTAATTTATTGAATTTATTGCCGGAATAACCTACTTGATATAAGCTCTAACCGGATATATAAACCGGTTACCAATGTTAATTTTGTCACTAACTCTCAGGTTAGGTCTACGGTTACTGAACCTGGTGATACCGTTCCTAATAAAATTGAGAGAATCTCTGCTAGTCTCTATATAATATAAAATTGTTTTCCCTAGGGTTACACAAAACCAAGAGAGTACATTGTTACTGAATGGCCTTTGAAGCACACATGCGGCGAGTTTTGGTCACTTGTCTACGATTACGAATGTGCTGCTGTGGTGGTTTTGTGTGTACCACCGAAGAATTCGGTAAGGTTCAGACTTATGTGAAGCTATCATTTTCAATCATACTGTATTCTAAGAGATGCTAACAATAATTTGTATCTGGCAAGTACTGATTAGTAGTCAAAATACAATTATTACCGGTATCCGGTGCTTTAAATCGGGTGCTCAAAATGACACTGTTTTCCTTGTAGGTTACGTGAACATAATATGAATACATACATGAATTCTCATTGCTATTTATATTCAATATGGCAACATTTTTTATACTAGAAACAGTTTTGAATTAACTTATCATGGTAGGCTATACGAGTTGATCTTCAATAACTTTAGAAAAAAGATATTAAAAATTTGTATTGAACATTTTTGAAATTTAGTTTTCAGCTTTCATTTTTACTTCCAATTTTTCTTTTTTTTCTTCCACATTTCAAACCTTCATTTTTTTGGAATATTCGAATTTCAATTCATCATTTTTCATGTCCATTTTCGATGTTCATTTTCCAAGTTTTTTTCAATATTTAATTTTGAATTCTGAATTTTTGAATTCTGAATTTTTTAATTTGAATTTTGAATTTCAACCTCAATTTCAATTTTCAATTTCGATTTTCAATTTTCAATTTTTATTTTCCAATTTATAATCTTACTTATTCAATTTGAAAAATGATTTTTCAAATTTATAGTTTTTCATTAGCAACGCGGATCGAACTAAAACTCAAATCAGATTATAAAAACACAATTGAGTTTCTAATAAATATTTTATCAATCGACAGCAAAGTTTCCCGTCGTTCTGGCCAGAAGGACGCCACTCTAAGAAATACGGTCCAGTCTTCACAATCGATCACATCTCTCACAGCCACTACGACAAGATCAAAACATGGGTATTCAGAATCAACAAAAAGGTATTTACATTTACTTTCATTACAAATAGGCCTACTTCCATTTTCTATTGTATATTATAACAACTAACTCTGTATGATATTTTAATTAAAATAGCATGCTACTTATTTTTGGAACGTCATTTTCGCTTAAGAATCCACGGGAGTCGATTTGGTGGACTACCAGTTTTTTGGTGATACCTTTCGAACGGCATGAGATATCGAAATTCTAATAAGAAAGAAAAAAATATTTTCAATACCTCCATATGGTATGTAATAACTATTCATCTTACGTCGCATAATTTTCAAGCGTTTACGATTGAATTTAAAAATGGTTTTTTAGCCGCATACGCTTGTCCATAGTCGATTTGAGATAAATATCTATCTCATCTTAAAGGTATTGAAAATATCTGTGTTCATTTGTAATCAAAATGTCGATATCTCATACCGTTCAAAAGTTATCACCAAAAAACTGATATTTCAATAAATCGACTCCCGTAGACTCTTAATGTTTGCAATTTTAAATCATTATTATAAGCATTATAGAATTTCCAGCTCGCTTCAGAATAAATTATTAATATTTCTCAATGTCTTTGTTTTACATATATATAAATGTGTTAACTGCTAATTAACTAACTTGTTATGCAAAAATTTTTTGTTTTTTGTTTTATGCTAACAATAATATACGTAATGGAATTATTTTTTGCATTAGTTTTAGCTGTTGGATGAGACTAGTTAACTGTGACGTAATTCACTTGAATCAACTGGAAAAACTTTTTTAATTTAATTATTTGTTTGCGACTTTCAAAGAGGATCAACTTACTTCAATATTTTCATTCCAATGACTTCCAGTTTTGAATTAAAATTCAAACTAAATTCAATAACAAGAACCAAGTTGAAAATATAAATACAAAGTAGGTCTACAGTACATAATTACCACAATATACTGGATACAAATTTTCATATCATTTCATTTATTTATTAGTCTAAATAGATCATTACATAAGATTATGCAAACAATATATGGCAAGTAATACAAATATAAAGCTATACTTATAATATAAATACAAACGTACTTCACAGTTGGAAATTAAAGTTGAACTTATTTGATACATTCTTTCGTTTTCTCATATCTGAGAAAAGTAGTCTAAAAGCCCAAACAAAGTAATAAATAACGGATACATACTTTGAAACTTTTAATCGAAATCAGAAGTTATCTCATATTAAAATGAATGTAAAGAGGAGCATTTTTAAGATCTTTGAGATTATCGGAAATTCCTTCTAACCAACGCAATCAGTTGCATATTTCTTCATCCCTCCTAAACTGAATTATTAACGTTTATATTTTTTAGTTATTCTATATTATTCAACTTCCTTCGTGTTGGTGAAATCATTTACTTGGTTCCCGTCCGAACGAAACTACCTCGTCATCCTTAGCCTCAACTGGAGTACAATGACTTTGCCAAATTACCGTTGTTTATTTCACATATTAACTCAGTGAAATCTTTAAAGGACATCACAACCCTGAAACTAGATTTTAATGAATAATGAAGATATTCACTTCCCTAATTGTAGAGAACTGGAATCATCATCTCAGTTTCAGAAATCATGATACATTTTTTGTTCTCCAGAAACCATGAGTCATGACGTAGGCATCACCGATTCGGTGTAGGAACAAAAATAGAACTGGGTAATGTCTACGTCACGACTCAGAAAAAAGGCCGAGTCCTGGAGTACAAACGATTTAAATTTAAATTTCGGAATTTGATTTGATGATTTCTAGTTCTCTCTGAAATTAAGCAAATGAATGTAGTCATTATTAAGGGGGTGCTTGCACTATGGTTATGAAAATAGATAAATTCATACTATATTATTTTTGGTAATGTTCGCGAACGAGTGTAATTGAATAAAAAAGTATATCAATATCAACTCCAAGATAATTTTATGATCTTTAATTGAGATGACATTCTATTTTTTTGAATTCGATCAGTTACGAGATGATACGTCAATAAATAGCAAGTATGTGATGAAATTCATTGATGTGTTATCTTAGAACTATTTGAATTCTCTGTGATAAAATGGCTTTTACTAATTGAAGAGTATAAAATTATCTTAAAGTTGATAGTATACTTTTTATTCAATTACAGTGGTTCGTGAACCAGAAAACATTAGAACATTAGAACATTAGAAAAAAAAAGTAAAGATGAATTTCTCTGTTTTTATAGCCACCGTGCATGCATCCCCTTAATTAAAATCAAGTTTCAGAATTGCAATGTCCTTCCATTAAATTGAAAGACAAAGCTACATTTTCACACGTTTCTATCTCATCCAATGTGTCTAGCGTTATTTCCTAGCTAATTGAATGACAGATAATATTTAACTATTTGTATGTTCTGTGTGGCTTGTGTTTCTTTTGCATGATAACATCATGTTATGCGCCTGTATAGGGATCCGTCGCTCACAAGAACTCTTTTGTTCTGACAGGATCCGAAAATCGAAGAGTAAGTACCACAAACCGAGGGGTTTACAACTCGCAAATTTGGTGTACACCTGATTTCAGGTGATTTCAGAGATTTCAGAGGATTTCAAGAGATTTCAGGGGATTTCAAGAAATTTCATGTGGATTTCAAGGGGATTTCAAGGGGATTTCAAGTGATTTTTGGGATTACAAGGGGATTTCATGGCAAGTGTATACCGGATTTCAGGAGTTGTTAACCCCTCGCCACAAACTCACTGTAGACACGTCGACATGGAATAGCAACTGTCTTACACATTTGTGGCGTTGTGGTGATAGTAACAGACTTATCATAATGCAAAGAAGGTGTGCCGATAGCCGCCCCGGTGGCGCAGTCAGCTATCGCTAGCGGTAACCGTTGGGCGTGGGTTCGAGTCCCGCATAAGGCATGGGTTTTTGTAAACGTCCTTTCACCTATCATCACTAATTCATCGTTTCATTACCACCCCTCGTTCGTACCCTTCTGTAACCTAGCTATTGGTGGGGTCGTTCAAGAGCATTAGAAAAAAGTGTACTTCATTTGTGGTTTCTTTGGTCAAATCAGACCCAACGGTTCTCATTTGCCTGTCGCGACTTAGCGGATTCTCTTGTGAACTAGTCGTAGATTAAGAGTGGCTGTGGTACTGGTGACATTATTGAAATTACAAAATCTATCATTTTCGTGAAAAACAAATGCCACCTCCAACATAATAATTCTATTGAGCTGTGTATAGCAATGCATCGTTGTTTTATATAGTTCGATATAAAAGCAAGAAGAAGGTTTAAGAAGATGCGCCACAGGCAAATGGGACCATGGACTCAGATTGAAAATCGGAAATATTTCACTTGGAAAATGCGAGTGGGTACACCATATTTATATTATGATAAAGTCTGTCGGTATCACTATATGGCTATATCGTGCATTTGCGATTCATATCGACTGAAAAAAGCAATTTTTTATTATCAACTTTCAACATTATATGGAATTATTAATTTTGTTGAAGGGAACGATTGTAAAATGTTTTCAATTGTTGGTTGTAGACAACATCTAAAAATGAAGAATAATTAAATGTTATGATTCTTTTGCATTTTCTCTATTTTGCATGAATATCTATTTTACTTACAAGCATGAAATTAACTTTGGTCATTCTCTCTCTTCTAGAAACTATACATGACGCTAGACTAAAAATATATTTTTGTTAAAAATGTTTGACTCAATATTTATAGTGATTTCTTTGTTACTATATAAATTGAAATTTAATTGGCCTAAATAACTGAAATTTTCCGGACTTTTCATATAACTATTCAACTCAAAACATGTATAATTCTGCATAAATGTATAAATTGTATATATTAGTTTCACAGTATTTGGTGTATTGTAGTTTGAGGGTTCGTTTACTTTGGCAGCAATGCATCCGTTTATCACTTCCATATCGGAACTACCTTTAGTGAAATGTCGGAATAAAAGAAAACTTATTCACATCAAGTGAATACTGTAATGGTCTTCAGTTCTCATTGTGTTATTGATCTCACTTGTGCATGCACGTTTTATATAAACAGCCGGCACTTTAGATACTTAGAATTCTCAACATTTATAACATGGAACATTTTAACACAGGTCAGTTTATATAGTATGAACTTTACCTAGAGTAGCTGTGCTATAAATAAATAAAAGCTTTTTTGTTGTTGAATCAGAGTAAAACACCTCATATCCGATATTTTGTAACAAATTTCCGTTATTTTTATTACCTGAAGGATAAGTGTAGAACATGACTATTTATTTGTAATCTTGGTATTTTCCTTTCCTAAGGTTTCTAATGTCACAACTAACAAGTAATTTTATAAAAAGTTAATGTGTCATAACTTTTCTATATGGTCGTCGTAGTTGGATGAACGATGTGAAATCCCTCCACTCGAGAGAAATGAGAGAGTCCATTTTCTGTTTGATTTTTATTCAGTTTTCATGTAATACGTGGTTTCAACGTTGAACCAACATATTATCTAGAAAGTGGATATATGCCCTAATACTTTTGAGGAATAATCGTTTGGAGCACGAAGCAAGCTTGAATTATAACACAAACATAAAGACACCTAACTAATAGAATTTGATTTGATAAAATTTGATAAAAAGAAAAGAAACTACCTGATAACATTTTGAATTCTCTTCTCCGAAATAAAACATATGTATTATATCCATATTATGAATATAATTACATGATGATAACTATTACACCTATTTAACTATATAAATTAATATTCCAACATGAGATAAGTCATCTACACGTACAGTGAACAGACTTTTCCGATTTGTTCCAAAACATCACAGTGTGCTAGAAACTGAGGTCAGGTCGGGCGTGGGTTCGAGTCCCTCATGAGACCTGAATTTGTGTAAAAGTTATTTCACCTATCATCACTCCATCGTTTCATTATCGCCCGCTCGTTCGTACCCCCATATTATAATCTAGCTGTTAGTGGTGGTCCCTAGAAGTCGATTTAGCGGAATATCAGTTTTTTGGCTATAACTTCTGAATGGTATGAGATATCGAAATTACAGAAGCGACGAAACACAGATATTTTTAATACCTTTCAGATGGTGTAAGTAAGAACTATTCAACTCAAATCGCCTAATAGACGTATATCGTTAAAAATATACATTTTTACATCGTCTGTAAGGTATTAAAAAATCCATGTTTCAAATGTTATCACCAAAATACTGATATTCCACTCACATTTGTGTGTCCTCTATAATCGTGTCTCTTCCTATACTATGTGTTGTGTTTTTCCTTAGATCGTGTCTCTGACAGAATTGATGGCTGGAGTCAAGGCTCCAGCCAAGACTGTCCAGCTCTTCCAGCTTGGCTGCTGGCCCATGGAACATAAAGTACCGACCTCCACTAACTCGCTAGTGGAGCTCATGAATATGGTGGAGAGGTGGAGGCAACGCACCGACTATGGACCAGTCGCTGTCGTATCGCCGTGAGTACAATTCTTGCAGTCGTAGCTTATTCGTATTGTAGTCGTGTACATTCGTAGCTTCGGGATGAATATATTTGTTACTAATCAATTATTGTAACTCACTCTTACATAATTATCATTTCAATTTTTCATTTTTAGATACAATAACCCAACTTGAAATAATCTCTCATCATCTTATGTATATTATTTTTAATTTCAATCATTTTATTATGAAACTATTTTTGTTTTCATTAGGTTTTCATGTGGAAACTGCGATTGCATTTTTTTATGTTTCCGTTCTAGAGAAAAAAATTTAGTTTAGTTTTTCTGTGAATGTGATATGAGAAAATTATAAGGTTGATCAATATAAATGTGGAAAGTAAGCAAAAGTGACTAGAGATGGAAAAGTACATTTTCTTTCAATTTCAACTTCAATTTTATATTCAATTGAAAAAATATATTTACATTTACTTTACTCTATATCAAATGGTTAAATGTACTTCTTCCCAACTTTTCAGGATTGAAATTATTCACCCAATCTAAATAATAAATGTCTGAATTAAATTCAATGTACGCATCTACTATTCTGGTGGAGAAAGAGGTAGAAACACATTATAAATCCATAATTTTGAGGAATACACATCTGAATTGTGAGTAGCATCAATCAAATATTTAAATTTAATGTATGAACTATTATCTTGTTAGTTGAAGTTTGTTAGTACCAAGGAAGAATATACAATAACTGAAGAGAGAAATATTCAAAGAAACATAATTTTCATGATAATTAAATACTATTTATACAATTTTATGTAGTTTGAATATAATTTAAGACCAGCTTTGTTATATACCTGTACATCCATTATGCTATAGCTTCATTAACTTCAAACTAACATGAATAATTGAACCTACAAGCATTAAATATTTTATTAAAACTCATCGTCACTAGTCTTCTATTATCATAAGTAATAGTATTATTCTCTAACCGGCAAGTTACATTTGACACGGCACTTCCACCCACGGTATTTTCAATTTCCAATACAATAATTGTATTATACATACTTTTTTTTCTGTTATAACATGTTCAACTCGACACCTAGTTATTGTTCAACAATAAAGACTGAGAATGACAAGGTAGGATCGTTGGACAGGGCACCGTAAAGACGAACTTACAACCTCACAATAATAATATAAAACGCCAAAATGGTATTACATATACATATCGAAGGTTTATTTGTTCTCTATATTCAATGATTTATACTTAGCGAAACCAATTACTAACGTATAGATATACACTTAAGTTTAATTAAATTAAAACATCATCGGTGTCCTAGAACTGATCAATAAATTCAATCTGAGTCCAACTCCAGGAGTGATTAATTCGGTCCTCTGATATTTCTTCCTTTGGGAATTATAAACTTGAACTGTGACTGGATTTTGGTACTTGGTTTATTTTGAAATTGTCTATAAATGGTATGTATGAGCAAACCCCTTGAGCTGTTTAGCTACATTGGATTCAACCCATGTTCTACATAAAGTTGTCGTTTTAACTTTGCATTGAAAACTTGTATAACTAGGCTCTACGCTCACCTCTACGATAAACCCCGTATATATACCAATGTCTTACTTTGTCTTGCCTCTGGTCATACTCGTAAGGGATTGTCAGCTTAAATTTATCAATATCATATTGATGGAAGTATGAACTACGATATATTTATGAGGTTTTTAAAAAATGAGGGTCGAATCCGTGTAGTTATAGATTGTTCAATTACGTCCAAGAATATCAAAAGTGACTTATAGAAAAGGTTTCATGGATTATTGAAGTTCCTGGGTATATGATATATATAGATATACTATTAAATGCTATTCCAGAAGCCGTACTCCGTGTATTGATTACTTTTCCAATATTATCAAGAAAAACCAATCTTTTCATATGTTTTCTTCTGCCCTGTGAGTTTCCTTATGAGTAGGATATTTCTTTACATTTTTTTTTTCATTTGCCTATAGCTGTAGCAATCACAAAGCCGCTTGTATGGGATTTTATATGACTGACTTCTTCGAAGACACCAATCTTATATTTTCATACCATTTCATTCGTATTTACAGTTTTTCCTACTTCAAATATACGGTAGTAGAAAATAACCTGTCGTGAATTTATACTAGCCATGTCTGGTGTCATATTTTCTCCGATAAAGTGTTCTTGACAGTTCAGACTAAACTTCCCAAACACTCGAGTCACTTCTCACAATGACGTGAATCACTAATTGCACTTTGCATAATGGAATCTCGTAATTCTGTTTTATATAGTACAAGAGACAAAATGTTCTCATAATTGAATTGCCCGTCTAACTAAATTAGGTGAGAAGTTTAAGAGTATTTTATTGATACTTGTCAAGATATTGCTACGGACCATGCCGTCGCGTATTCAGTTCACATTCATTCATTTTTACATTTTTATTTTATGACTTATTTTTGAGGAATTGCATGCCCGGTACTTGAAAAAATTTGGAAATTCATGTTTACTATTTTTCATATGTTCACGAACCAGTGTAATTGATAAAAAGTGTATCAACTCCAAGAGGATTTTATGCTCTTTAATTAATATGACATTTTCATTTTGGGAATTCAATCCAATGGATGGTCAGGATGGTTGACCATCCAGACAGGGGTTATTCGTGGTTTTCCTCTGTCGTTCAGGTCGATACTGGGATGGTTCCTTGACAACAGGCCGTCTCCTCCTTCCCACCATCCAAAAACACATAATAAAACAAACTTTCATCTCATCATCCTATCATCTCATACATCATTCACCGACGGCAATAGATCGTAGACATCAGTACAGTGCGTCTTTAAACCCAATATAAATAAACTAGGCAAACGCAGAATGTGCGTTGTGTGATGAGCGAGATATCTAGGAAATAAAATCTTAAACTCTACATACCTTGATCGTATTAAATGAACTCCATTCGATACGAACGCATCTAGAGAGTCGTGAATTAACAATGCAACATTTTTCTGCTATTATTTCTATCTATTCGATGAATAAAAAACATGTATTGCATTATTTTCTTCGAAACGGCTGGTCCGAATTGCATACAAATTTTTAATCATGTGTATAATTTCCGTGTTTACATTTGAGGAAAATTTGAATTATATTGGAGAGATTTTATCAATTTTTCAATTTTTTCTGTCCGGCCTAATCTTATGGGGTTTTCAGAAACTTCTAGATAATGTTTCTCAAAAATGGTCCTACCGATTTGACCCAAAAACTAGAGGGCACTAAGTTGGATAAGTTTGCGTACAAAAAAAAAAGTTTCATGTCGTTTGGTCAAACCTTGCGATCTGTACAGTGTCCACAAAAAAAAAAAAAAAGATAGACAAAGCTCCGTAAGAGATGCATGGAAATCTTCGCTAACGCTCATCTAATAAATACGTCCGTTCGATGATGTTTTGTAGAGATGGCCGTGGTCGCTGTGGAGTGTACTGCGCTGCCAACGCTTGCATCGAGCAAGTCATTCAGCACGGAGAGGTGGACATCTTCCAGGCCGTGAAGACCGTCCGACGACATCGTCCTCATCTTGTAGAGAACATGGTAATGTATTTCTCCTTCTACCCTGCCGCCCCCGTGGCTCAGTCAACCATCGCATTGCGGGAGAAACTGAAGTTAGGTCGGGCGTAGGGTATTTTTTGTAAACGTCCTTTCACCATTTCTCCTCCTACATCATTCAATTTACTCGACTACTTAGCCGCTCCCGTGGCTCAGGCTACTATCGCACTGCGCTACTGAAGTTTGGTTGGGCGTGGGGTTATTGTAAACGTCCTTTCACCTACCATCACTTCATCGTTTCATTATCACCCACTCATTCGCATCCCGATATAAACTAGCTGTTGATGGGGTCAACAGGCTTGGACGACTTTTATCTAATGGCATCGAAAACTTGTATCAAAGTAATTCTAAGGATGACAAAGTGAACTTACTACCCAAAAATATTGTGTAGGCCTACTCAACGACATTATTAACCTTCACATTACTGTACCAGCTACCAGTCATTACATTCGTAGTACATTAATTCAAGTCACCGATTTTCTTTTCTCTAAATTGAATTTTGTAACATAGATACTGGCTATCAGTTTCTTGTTTTTAATATCTCAGTGTGAATTTTTTATGCTACTTATTGAACATTAAGTCAAGCCACCTTGTTGGACACAAGGCGGCTTACCACACATGATAATCCAATTATAATATAGGTACTTCAAATCGTAAAGATAATGAAAACATGTAATTATCATATCACAGATATTATCTTATTTCTACATTTCTTTCAGACTGAATACAAGTACTGTTACGATCTCGTCCTCCATTACGTCCTTCACTATCTCAACAAAGACATGACGGAGAAGAAGTGAGAGGGCGACCAACAGCCCCTCTGGTTTATTGACTCTGGCCGTGGTAGCGCGATGCCTCTGACGCCAGAAGAATCGCCTACCCACGACGGTGATTCTCATTCGAGGGGTCGTTCTTTACGCAAATCTCGCCGTCGTCATGCGAGATGGAATTGTTGTTCGTGCGAACTCGCTTCGCCGACTGTTGATCGCCCGCGAAAAGATGATAATAATGTTGATAAGGCTTCTTCGTCGAACAAAACGATTGTTAAGGATGATGTGATGCCTTGTTACTCTGGTGGTGTGACTACCACGAAACGTCGCGTTAGTTATCGCCACACGTTTTCATCTGACCAAACACGTAAACACGATATTGTCGTGATAGTGAACGATGAAGATGATGAGGATGAAGATTCTTGTTTTGAGATGCCTTCGCTCTTGAAATATGACATTCTTTCTTCAGTTCTTGCTGTGAGCAATTATACACACTCGGAGGATTTGACGGTAACATCTGTTGATAAACCTTCGGAAACTTTGGATGAAAATATTTTAACTGAACAATTTTCTGAAGATAGTCCCGATCTACAACCAGAACCTTCTGGCATTGATGATGATCAGCCGTATTATTTTTACGAATTTACAAAAGAACCAACTGATAAGTTATTCGCATTCGATCCTATAACTAAGGACTTTCCTTCAATTGATTCTAATTCGGATCCTACTTGTTACGACCATGTGCAGTCGACAGAAAGTTTAGCTTCTAGTACCGGCAATGATAATCTGTGAGGACCACGTCTGACGTTATGCCTTATCTAAACAAACAACTTACTGTCCACGTCAAAGCACTTCAATTCTGAATGTTTTACTTGTTATTTGTGCTCGCCATAAAGTCGGTATAATCTACAACAATGTTGTCACTTTGTCAGTGCCTTTCCTAACATCCTCTCTGCCAATCAAACAGTTCAACAATGGTCCAGTTTAAACAGATTTGTCTCTGCATTACTAAAACTCAGATTTAAAACACACTGCATGATATTTAGGGTTAAGTCTACTGTTCATGTTTCTTAAAAGCATGATTCCTTTTTATCATTAATTATTATTAATATTATATGAATGTATATCCGTGTTACTATGAATGGTTTTTGTATCCAATAAAAATTGTCTTACGTAGATTTTAACCATCGTGCAAATGAGTTAATTGTTAATTTTAAATTTACGTGTATTAGAATTGAATTTTATGTAAGCTATACGAGAGAATATTTATGTTATTGTTACATAACTCCATGTAATTATAGGAGATTTTTCTTGTGATGCCCATAACGTTTCAATTGTCTTGATTCAAAAGATTTTGATGAGAATTTGTAACAGGTCATGAGTAGGCCCTATACTGTTTTAATATATCTAAAACATGTTAAAGTGTAATTACTATTAGCATAATTCGTAAGTGTAGTTTAAACTTTTAAAATATACACAATCAAAATGCATACACACCAAAACAATATTTAATAAGAATTTTATAATAGTTGAAAAATATAATCTTCGTTATTCAAATAACTATACATTTTATAGGGAGCTAAATAAATTGTTGAAATACACTAATAGAATAAAATAAGCGTTTAGCCAAATCAATTACGAACAATGAATGTATGAAAAAAAGTTCTTTCGAACAATATTTTTAGTAACTAGAGATGACATAGTGAAATTCAACTCTTAATTGCATCCTTTTCCTTTTTCATCCTTTTGCATCCTTTTGCAATGATGCTTTCATACATAAGAAAATTATTGAATACATATAAGGTGTGAATGTATGCACAAAAGTTAACAAGTCCAGATTTCTAGTCTGTGATATTATGTAGCCAGAATGGTGCACGTATTCGGATGTAACATTTTACTATAAATATTGATACAAAAATGATGTGTACATTTTATGAATGTTTTGATTTTTGAGATTAAAAAAAAAATGTGCGATGTGTAACATTATTAAAGAGAGATTAAAATTAAAATGATCTATAATGTTATGTAAGTCTTGATATTAAATAAATGTAAAATCTATACGCAAAATATATATTTATTGCTGTTTTGTATGTGAATAAAAAGAGAATAAATGTATTTTCGCAATTATTGTAAATGTCAATAAATGGAAAATTGATTAATATTATAAAAGTGCATTTTTTGTGATTCCATTTTTAGAATATTTACCCTGATGTCATCATCAAGATGACATCACATATTTAAATGAACAAAACTTTATTCCAAAGACGAATGCAACTTTATAAAAAGAAAAAAAAAATGTATTTCTTATTTCACTGATTGCTGACCTTGATGTTCTATTCACAATCTAATCAAGTTCAGTTCGCGCCGACACTTGGCGAAGTCGCGTCGTGCATCAACGACCAAGGTCTCGTGAGATGAAATACAGTACCAAACCCACTCATTAACAATTACTACTGTCTAGCTATCTTCCAAACGCTATATTCTTCTTTGAAGCATAAATCTAGTGATGTAATTATACGATAAGTCATCCGCAGTGAATTCGATAACAATAGATCTTCAACATGGTAAGTTGGATGCTGTGCATTTTTATTCGTTTCCTTTAAATTTGGTACAGTAGGAAAACGCAGCATACGCGATTGTGTAGGAGTGAGTGAGATATTTACGTAGAATGTACTGGGAAGTCATCTAATGAGTAAATAAGGGAATGAAAGGCAAATTCAAACTAGGCCTACATTATTTTAAATCAAATCAAAAAACGAAAAATTATATTTAAATAGTTTCAAACCGGACTATATTTCAGTATTTCACTTTATCTTTTCCGTAAATACTTTCTTATTATTCGTATTGTTTTTCTGCTTACATTTTCTATGCTGTATAGTCCTTTTGTCGCTGGCAATGTATACTATTTCTTCATTACATTATTTTTTCTATTCTGTATTGATTATTCTGGTTGATCCATTTGATCATACAGAACAATGACATTTGTTTGTCTCTCTCTAGTTATTAGAATAGTGTATCAACTATCAAATAATGCAAATCTAAAAGAAACGAATGAACAATTTTAAATCTGGTGTGTGACAAGGAATTTCTTTCGCGGTATGCCTGTATGTATTATGTATTGTTTTAAAATATAATCACTGTTAATAAAACGGGGTAAAGATGAATAGATCATTTTCTGATCTTTTCTTTCGTGAGGAAGCATATTACAGTATAAAATTACATTCATCGGAAATATAAAAGTCATTTTATGAAGTTATTTCATTACAGTCTTTGAAAGATTTGTCAAACCTTTCGGCCAATTAGATTGACAAAGTAAATAACAGAATAAAAACATAAAATTTTAGCAAATTTAGCAAATTAACTTGTTATCACCCTTGGTTACCTATGTTATTTTTGTACCTTAAGTTATGATTAACTAATTAATATTTAATCATCAGTTGGTACAATCGGTCGTAAGACGTGTACCAGTGAGATTAATTAAGCAAATTACAATTACTTGTTATCACCTGTACTAGTTATTTTTGTACCAATCGATACTAATTAATTTAATAATCATTGACAATGCTAACAATGATTATACCCTTGAGACATTCAATGTTATTTTCTTGAAAAATTTTAATTACTAATTAAATATTGTAAATACAATATGGATATAATTAATATAAATAGAATGTCATTAAGAATATTCTATGAAAATTTAAGGCTTAAATCATTCAACTCATTTCAAAGGAAGTACTTTATATAATGATGTTTTAAATGATAATTTTATTAATATAGTTAAATCGGCTTAAAATACAATGTTATATGTTATTCATATATGTATTTATAAATTTATAATTCAAATGTCTTGTAACTAAATTAACTATATTTCATAATAGTATATTAATATACAAATGAATTAATTAGTTTGCAAGACATTTCTTTCAAGTACCCTGCTACAGAATATCCTTCAGTAAGTAAAATCTTTTTCAACGGGTCTATAAGATCAGTTCGAACTCATCATTCAAAGAAGGGAAGTAACTTACTATATAATAGGAAGGTCCGGTTTTAAGAATGACTAATTGGTTGATTAAACGATAGTTAATGCATTAACTAATGATTACCCTAATGATTATGTTCATTGATTATATTCTATGATTCGTCATAATTATATTTTTATAATTCGAAACTCGGTCTTGATAAACTAAAGTATAAGCTATATTTCATAATAATATTATTATATATAAAATATTATGCCATTCAATTGTCTTCTGCATGACTATTTCTCTTCTTTTCTAAGTACCCTTATGTGTGCCCAAACCTGAATTAGAAGAAAATAAAAAATAGCTGAATAAACTTGTGTTAACGTTTAGATGACAACGTCGACTAGAACATGGATCACCGTGACAGTAGTATTATCAGCACTGCTGACACCTATCGAGGTTGTTCGTGGCGCTAAGATACTCGCGCTCCTGACAACAGCTTCTCGCAGTCATCATATCTGGAACCGTTCTCTGATGCTGGCACTTGTTGCTAGAGGTACTTACTGCTCATTACGTAACACTCATTATTTCATTTGTTTATTAGTACTCTTCAAAATACATTGTTTGAACATCAACCGCAATTATAGACATAAAAACAGACAGTATTAATCATCTTTCACATAATAAATATCATTTTTCTTATAGGTAGCGTACATGAACAAGATTTAGAAGTAAGATAATCAACATTAGGCTATTGATTTATTTAAAAGCTATACTCAATATTGATTTAAATGGTCAGCCATTCACTATCTACTGTAACGACACATTGACTACTATATTTCACTGCATTCCTAAGAATTCTTTAATTTTATAAAAAAAAAATCATTTTCTATTAGGTAACCTATCAACCGTGATTTAAATAGTGTACTTCTGTCTTGCTCCTTTATGTAATTTGGCAGCGTGTTATATAATCTGATTCTGGCAGTGCTGGGGGCTCATCAGAAACATGAAACATGAGACGAACCGAGGGGTTAACAACTCCTAGAATCATGTGTACATTTTGAAAAAAAATATTAAAAAATCACAAAGAATCAAACAAAATCATTTGAGAAAAAAAAATCACTCGAGATCCTAAAGATCAACGAAATCCAAAAATAAAATCACTGAAATTACAAAAATCCAGTAACATCCAAAAAATCAAAAGAAATCAAAAATAGAATTACAAGCGATCGTTTATGACCAAATTGGTCATGAAAGATCTTTCCACAGTTTTCTACCACAAAATGCTAACTATATATTATATGCAAAAACCAGCGATTTCCTGGCGTGTATTCCTGTACAAGATGAACCCATGTCTTAGCTTAAAACCAAGCTTAGACCTGTTTAGTGAACGTGTATTCAGAAACTCAAAGCACCCCGCTAAAATGATATCAAACCGTACAGGAATGCACCCCCTGATCACCACAACTCACGGGGATTGGTGAACTGTACTAAAAGGTGGCTGTACTAAATACACACTGACCTGAAAAAAAAATGTACTAAAAACCAGCTGTACTAAAAATAAACTGAACTATAAACCAACTGAGCTAAACTTCTATTTCTTGAGCAACCTGTACAGAAGTAACATTGGGGAATTTGGCTCCTCCCTTTGAAAATTCTTACTGTACCCATTGCATGTTCTATAGGCTCTCTAGTGATGGTTTAGGTTAGGTTGGTAAGGTTTGTGTCCTCCAATGACATTATTGAAGGGAAGAAGCCAAACAGCCGCCCCAGTGGCTAAGTCAACTATCGCTAGCGATGGTAACTGAAGCCACCGTTGGGCGTGGGTTCGAGTCCCGCATAAGGCATGGGTTTTTGTGAATGTCCTTTCTCCTATCATCACTTCATCGTTTCATTATCACCCGCTCATTCGTACCTCCGTATAACCTAGCTGTTGGTGGGGTCGTTAAGCAGCATTATAAAAAAAAAGAAGCCAAACCTCCCACTTTTACGTCTGTGCAGGTTTATCAAGAAGTATAGAAGTTTAGGTCAGTTGGTTTTTAGGACAGTTCGTTAATAGTACAGTTGTTACCTTCTCTAACTCACCAATCTCAAACTTCTTTGTTGTCCTCTAGGACACCAAGTCACCGTTCTCAGTCCCAACCCGGAAAAGTCGCCTCCAGCGAATTACATAGACATTGTAATCGAGGGTGTTTACGATAGCCTGGAAGAATTCGACTATGCAGAATGGAGTGACGACACAGGATTCCAGCAAACATCATTCGTATTCGAATGGGGAGATTTTAATTGCAATATGAGTATGGCATCAAATGCTTCACAACATTTGATGAAATCGAAAGAAAAGTTCGATTTGATCATTGTCGAAACAACTTTAGAAGAATGTTTTTATGGATTTGTTCATCATTTTGGATCACCGCCGGTGATGGCGATCACCGCCTGGAGTAGTCCTCCTTGGGCTAATTATATTCTATCCAATCCTGAGACTCCGTCGTATATTCCAAACTTTCTTATATCAGTATCAGATCACATGAGCTTCCCCGAAAGGCTTTATAACAGTTTTATGTACGTTTACACGCTGTATTATCGGAATGTTCTACATATGGACGTGATGAATAAGATTGCGAGAAAACACTTTGGTCCATCGCTACCTCCACTGAGCGAGATTGAGAAGAACATCAGTTTGATATTGGTGAACACGCATCACAGCATGGATTATCCTCGACCGTTGGTTCCGGCAATGATTCCAGTGGGAGGGATACATTTAACACCATCAAAGCCGCTACCAAAAGTACGTACGAAATCTTTTGAAGACTCTTTTCTAGCCGCCCTCGGTAGCTCAGTCAGCTGAGGCACCGCTTCAGAAACTGAAGTCACCGTTGGGCGTGGGTTCGAGTCCAGCATAAGGCATGGATTTTTGTAAACGTCCTTTCACTTATCACCACTTCATACTTATCACCTGCTCATTCGTACTCCCGTATACCCATAGCAAACAATCATAGTCATACTTTTTCCTAACTTGAATACATTTTGTTATGCGTTATACTATCCGTTATTTTGGCGTTATATGCATATTTTTCATATATATCTATATATTTTTCGCTGTACTAGCTGGACTGGGTGTCCCGTTTATTCAATCTGTATTGTTTTCTCCACAATCATGTAAAAGAGTTTTAATTTTTCTACAATATGTTTTTTTCTTTGTTGTTTCGGAATTGGGCCTATAAGTTGAAATTCTTATTTTGATATGAGTTTATCATATGAGGGAGAATTTAGGTCAAACAAAATCACTCTTAATTCAAAATCGATGCCGACACGAGTGGAAATCACGTGGAAAGTCATCAAAGGTTATTTTATTATCCTTTTTGGATAGCGGGAAGTAGTTGGGAGTTACCTGTTGTTGAGGAACCATCCCAGTACTGGCCTGAACGATGAAGGAGAACCACAAAAAAACTCTGTCAAGATGGTCAACCATAACGGGAATCGAACCCCGGTCTCTTGAATGACGGTTCAGTGTGCTAGCCAATCAATCACTCGTCTCAGTACTTCTAATTAACTGAGAAACCTTTATCCAATCATCTTACTTATCATTTTTAGGACGCCAATAGACATTATCATCATTACAGGGCGTCGTTAGAAAAGTCGTATTTAAAAAATACTGTGACAAGGGGTGATATCACATCGGAAGTGATCATTAATATAATATTTGTCTCTGTTGGTCAGGATTTTGATAAAGTTCATCATAGGAGTGTGAATTAATATAAAATAAAGCCACTATTGATTCAAAAGCAATGCCTATACGAAATCACGTCGCAAGTGATCATTAATCTGCTATTTGTCTGTGTGTCAGGATCTTCAGACCTACCTGGACGAAGCCAAGGACGGAGTGATCTACTTCAGCCTGGGCTCCAACGTGAGAAGTGACCAGATGGGTGCTGATAAGATCACTGCTCTGCTCGCCGCCTTCAGAGAACTGCCTCAGCGCGTGCTGTGGAAGTGGGAGTCGGACTCGTTGCCGGGGCAACCAGACAACGTCATGCTTGGCAAGTGGTTGCCTCAGAACGACATACTGGGTCACCCGAATGTGCGGCTGTTCATCACTCATGCCGGACTGTTGAGTACGCAAGAAGCGATCTACCACGGAGTGCCAATTGTTGGAGTTCCGTTCTTTGCTGATCAACATATTAATATACAAAAGGTTATCAATAAAGGGGCTGGAGAGAAATTGGTGTATACTGCTTTGTCGAAAGATAATGTTCTGAGCACTATTCGGAAAGTTGTAACAACGCCGAGGTAATTATGTTATAACATATTTTTTTTGGCATGACCATTTCGAAGTCGTAGGAAACCACAAGTCTGAAAATAGATTTCAATGAATAATGACGATATTTATTTCCCCAATTTTATAGAAAAAGATAAATCACCATCTCAATTTTAGAAATTAAAATCAATTTTTTTTCTCCAGAGACCATGAGTAATGACGTAGCCATTACCGATTCTGTATACAAACATGAACAGAATCGAGTAATGTCTAAATTGTGACTTAGGGAAAGGGCCCGGTTCTAAACGACAGATAAATTAATTATGATTTCTGAAATTGATTTGACGGTTTCTAGCTTTCTCTGAAATTAGAGGAATACATATCGTGATACACCCCAACTTTTGGCCAAAGGGGGGCAAGGGGGGCAAGAAAAAGGTCTTGCAAGACTCAGTTATTGTCTCGTTGTTTCCTGTTGAAACCCAATTTGTTAAAATTGGCTGTCATTTTTTTTTTCAACTTTTGCCAGCTCCCCCCCTCCCCCCTCCCCCTATCTTTCAGTGCTCCGATGCCCCTGGATGCAAGTATACAAGCATTGTATGTAAATTACAACATTTTTTGTCCTGGGAAATACAGCGTAGATATGATTTCGAAACAATGTTAGGCGTAGCTTTCTATGGAAACATGATTATATTTTGCATATTCTTCTGCATGGAAGCTCACTGTCGTGATTGCAAATTGTAAAAGGTATAACTTTAAAGGTGAATTCTGAAATTGTGAAAATTTTTCTAGTTAGTGATGTCAATCATTTCTAGATGTAATGCAGAGAATATCAAGATGAAATCTTGAATTATTATGATAACTGTGCAGCTTAGTAATCAAAACCTAATATTTCACATCTACAATGTTCATTATAATTCTTGATGATTATAATTCAATGAAGCTCAACATCGAAGAAAAAAATCGAAATATTTATTAAATCATCAGTAAGGGGTAAAAATTGTATGAATGTTTTGATTCTTGATGAAATCATCTGAGGTAATTAAAAACATTGGGTAGGCCTTATATTAGAAGTATTAAAAAGAGCACACGGGAGTCGATTTAGTCGAAATAGCAGTTTTTTGGTTATAGCTTTTGAGCGGAATGAGATATCAAAATTCTTATACTGAAGAAACACAGTTATTTTCAATACCTTAAAGGTGGTACAAGTTATAACGATTTAACTCATATCGCACAATTGTCAAGCATATACGGCTAAAAAAAACATTGTATACGCTCAACAAAATACGCCTTAGCCTACGCTTGACAATTATGCCTCATGAGTTATATAGTCAAATTGATACCATCTTGAAGGTACTACAAATAGTTGTGTTCTTCCTCATTAAAATTTTATGACTCATACCGTTCGGAAGTTATCACAAAAAAACTGATATTTCGCTAAATCGACTCCCATGGACTCTTAGATTAGAAATAACTACCGGTATTTGTATTTTAAAAAATCTCGGTTCTTTTTCAATCAATTATCAACGAAATGTAATAAATCGTCTTATTTCCAGCTATCGTGCTAACATGGCTCGGTTATCAGCGATCTTCCGCGACCAACCCGAGTCTCCCCTGGAGCGCGCCGTGTTCTGGACCGAATACGTCATCAGGCATCGTGGAGCGCCACATCTTCGTTCCGCGGCCAATGACGTCACGTGGTATCAGTACCTGCTTCTTGACGTCATCGGTGCACTCGTCCTCGCGGCTATGACGTCACTACTACTCGTGTGGTTGACGATCAGTACTGTAGTCGGAGTTGTCAAAAGAAAAGTATTAAAAGTGAAACAAAATTAAAAAGTTGATTTGAAGAGTGCATGAGAGTTGATTTGGTGAAATATTAGTTTTTTTATGAAAACTGAGAAAAAAATCTTTTAGGGCCTACAAGAGAAACACAGATAATTCTAATAAGTTCAAAATATGAAATTAAATGATTTACTTTTGATTCTACACTGCCACAGCATAGATATAGGCCTATTTCACCGAGATACGTTAAAAGATGTACATATATTTTGTATTTCGGCAGCAACTTCACACCGCTTTGTACACCGGGAAGTTTAAGCCATATTGGACATATATATTAGATATATCAGTAATAATATAGATGGCCTTGCTTAGAAGCCATTTGTAAAGGTCCAATATGGCCACCGAGATTGGAACGAGCATATGTCGCTAGTCGGCCGCAGGAGTAACGTATCTCGGCAAGGTAATATATATATATATATATATATATATATATATATATATATATATATATATATATATATATATATATATATATATATATATATATATATATATATGTGCTGGTGAAGGTTTTGAGGGCCGATGGTTGATGGTTTCGATTCCAGTTCCTGAACGAGACGACTCCATGAAGATGGTCAGCCGCAGCTGTCCGAAACGTCGAGAGACAAGGTTCTTTTCAGAACCGCCAACTGTTTCCAGAAAGGGCAATCCGCAAAGAGTGACATTACCAATATTATATATATATTATAATATATATTATATATATATATAATATATATATATTATAGAGAATGAGAGAGATAATATAGACTATATATGGTCACAGGTATACAGTTAAAAGTATGCTTTTTAGCTGCATACCTGTGAAAATTATGCTTTTCACTTAGACCGCCTTGAAGGTGTTTGAAATGTCTGTGTTTCCTCTGTATTAGGATTTTGGGATTTTGTTAACGTATAGGCCTGTATCAAAACTTGATAAAAACTTATAACTTATAATGTTTGTCAAAACTTATATATCTAATCAATTTATAATTCTCTAAATCGATGCCCATGCACTTTTATGACTTTAAAATAATGGTGATTGGTGACGAAAAAATCAGCTTTAAGCGTGTTATATGCATTAATATAAACACTTTTAGTAGGTTAACTATCTGTACGTATGTTTGTGCTTGAATATCGATCTTTTAATGTAATATATTATGTTGAGACTTTGAATGCCAGTAAAATTAATCAGTGGCGAAAACAAGATCTTCATTTAAGCTTCTGAGAAGCTCAACGTGAGAAGTGATTCATCATGGCAACATTTGTTAGTATAGTGTTATTATATTAAATGTTTGTATGGCAGTTAGAAAATCTCAAAACGTTTTCACGTCAATAATAAAATGAAAATATCAAATATCATAATTTGCTGTAACTGAATTATATTTTACTCATACGTAGTTCTCGTATACGCTAACTGAAATATATTATTAACGGTTAACTATTTGCGTCTGTCTCCCGATTTTCATGCCAAATTTAGATTTTTTAATAGTAACTGACAGGTTATGATAATTTATATTGTTTAATATTCTCCCTTAGATTACTCAAACAAGTATGCCGATAAAACACGCGGAAATATATTCCATTGAATTGTTCGAAGAATACAACACAAAGTTGAGTAATATATATAGATAGCACACGTAACGTGAATCTATTGTCAGTGGCGTACGCGAGTCAATGCACCGTAAATTAGTCGATAGAATAATAACGATACACAATGATTATGTCACTTCACGGAGTCTTGATGCTGAAATATTAGTGTAAAGATTTACGAAATCGCACGCACGACTTGAAAAACACGAATTGATAAAATCACGAGTTAATTGATGGATTAATCAAATTAACTTTGGGTTGGTTTGGGTTGGGCGCCAATGTAAGATCTCCTAATTACCCGACTAAAGAATTATTAGGGGTCTTAGATAAAAATATGTAACACATATTACAATTCAAATTAAAGTTGTTTATTCACGTATGAAACACAATAAAAGAGGAGCAGAGCACCCGTAGGTGGTTACCCTATGAGGGTCCGTAGACTAACTAACTTATTGGCGGGGGTTTCACACAAAACCACCCCCACTCTTACCCTTACTTGCTATAAGTAGGCAACACTGTCAAAGATTGAATGAACGAAATAAATGTCAATACAGTGCAAAAAGGAAAAAGAAGGGACAAAAACAACAATCAATTATATAAAACATATACTGAATAACTTTTGTTAATCTTGAATACCAAACAAAGCTGAAATAATTAAAAGACAAAACCTGAAACGGCGGGAAAAAGTGAAGCTAAGATCTGACAACAAGTTGCAATAAGATTATAGGGATGGGGAGGAAGCGAACATTTGGCAAGGTCAGGTCTTTTGTGTGGATGAGTTCGTGACAAGAAGAAAGAAACAGAAAATGGGTAGGACCAGATAGGCATGCAGGGTGGTCGGAGGATTGGGGTCATCACACCTTTATCCAATCATCTTACTTATCATTTTTAGGACGCCAATAGACATTATCATCATTACAGGGCGTCGTTAGAAAAGTCGTATTTAAAAAATACTGTGACAAGGGGTGATATCACATCGGAAGTGATCATTAATATAATATTTGTCTCTGTTGGTCAGGATTTTGATAAAGTTCATCATAGGAGTGTGAATTAATATAAAATAAAGCCACTATTGATTCAAAAACAATACCTATACGAAATCACGTCGCAAGTGATCATTAATCTGCTATTTGTCTGTGTGTCAGGATCTTCAGACCTACCTGGACGAAGCCAAGGACGGAGTGATCTACTTCAGCCTGGGCTCCAACGTGAGAAGTGACCAGATGGGTGCTGATAAGATCACTGCTCTGCTCGCCGCCTTCAGAGAACTGCCTCAGCGCGTGCTGTGGAAGTGGGAGTCGGACTCGTTGCCGGGGCAACCAGACAACGTCATGCTTGGCAAGTGGTTGCCTCAGAACGACATACTGGGTCACCCGAATGTGCGGCTGTTCATCACTCATGCCGGACTGTTGAGTACGCAAGAAGCGATCTACCACGGAGTGCCAATTGTTGGAGTTCCGTTCTTTGCTGATCAACATATTAATATACAAAAGGTTATCAATAAAGGGGCTGGAGAGAAATTGGTGTATACTGCTTTGTCGAAAGATAATGTTCTGAGCACTATTCGGAAAGTTGTAACAACGCCGAGGTAATTATGTTATAACATTTTTTTTTTGGCATGACCATTTCGAAGTCGTAGGAAACCACAAGTCTGAAAATAGATTTCAATGAATAATGACGATATTTATTTCCCCAATTTTATAGAAAAAGATAAATCATCATCTCAATTTTAGAAATTAAAATCAATTTTTTTTCTCCAGAGACCATGAGTAATGACGTAGCCATTACCGATTCTGTATACAAACATGAACAGAATCGAGTAATGTCTAAATTGTGACTTAGGGAAAGGGCCCGGTTCTAAACGACAGATAAATTAATTATGATTTCTGAAATTGATTTGACGGTTTCTAGCTTTCTCTGAAATTAGAGGAATACATATCGTGATACACCCCAACTTTTGGCCAAAGGGGGGCAAGGGGGGCAAGAAAAAGGTCTTGCAAGACTCAGTTATTGTCTCGTTGTTTCCTGTTGAAACCCAATTTGTTAAAATTGGCTGTCATTTTTTTTTCAACTTTTGCCAGCTCCCCCCCTCCCCCCTTCCCCTATCTTTCAGTGCTCCGATGCCCCTGGATGCAAGTATACAAGCATTGTATGTAAATTACAACATTTTTTGTCCTGGGAAATACAGCGTAGGTATGATTTCGAAACAATGTTAGGCGTAGCTTTCTATGGAAACATGATTATATTTTGCATATTCTTCTGCATGGAAGCTCACTGTCGTGATTGCAAATTGTAAAAGGTATAACTTTAAAGGTGAATTCTGAAATTGTGAAAATTTCTCTAGTTAGTGATGTCAATCATTTCTAGATGTAGGCCTAATGCAGAGAATATCAAGATGAAATCTTGAATTATTATGATACCTGTGCAGCTTAGTAATCAAAACCTAATATTTCACATCTACAATGTTCATTATAATTCTTGATGATTATAATTCAATGAAGCTCAACATCGAAGAAAAAAATCGGAATATTTATTAAATCATCAGTAAGGGGTAAAAATTGTATGAATGTTTTGATTCTTGATGAAATCATCTGAGGTAATTGAAAACATTGGGTAGGCCTTATATTAGAAGTATTAAAAAGAGCACACGGGAGTCGATTTAGTCGAAATATCAGTTTTTTGGTTACAGCTTTTGAGCGGAATGAGATATCAAAATTCTTATACTGAAGAAACACAGTTATTTTCAATACCTTAAAGGTGGTACAAGTTATAACGATTTAACTCATATCGCACAATTGTCAAGCATATACGGCTAAAAAAAACATTATATACGCTCAACAAAATACGCCTTAGCCTACGCTTGACAATTATGCCTCATGAGTTATATAGTCAAATTTATACCATCTTGAAGGTACTACAAATAGTTGTGTTCTTCCTCATTAAAATTTTTATGACTCATACCGTTCGGAAGTTATCACAAAAAAACTGATATTTCGCTAAATCGACTCCCGTGGACTCTTAGATTAGAAATAACTACCGGTATTTGTATTTTAAAAAATCTCGGTTCTTTTTCAATCAATTATCAACGAAATGTAATAAATCGTCTTATTTCCAGCTATCGTGCTAACATGGCTCGGTTATCAGCGATCTTCCGCGACCAACCCCAGCCTCCCCTGGAGCGCGCCGTGTTCTGGACCGAATACGTCATCAGGCATCAAGGAGCGCCACATCTTCGTTCCGCGGCCAATGACGTCACGTGGTATCAGTACCTGCTTCTTGACGTCATCGGTGCACTCGTCCTCGCGGCTATGACGTCACTACTACTCGTGTGGTTGACGATCAGTACTGTAGTCGGAGTTGTCAAGAGAAAAGTATTAAAAGTGAAACAAAATTGAAAAGTTGATTTGAAGAGTGCATGAGAGTTGATTTGGTGAAATATTAGTTTTTTTATGAAAACTGAGAAAAAAATCTTTTAGGGCCTACAAGAGAAACACAGATAATTCTAATAAGTTCAAAATATGAAATTAAATGATTTACTTTTGATTCTACACTGCCACAGCATAGATATAGGCCTATTTCACCGAGATACGTTAAAAGATGTACATATATTTTGTATTTCGGCAGCAACTTCACACCGCTTTGTACACCGGGAAGTTTAAGCCATATTGGACATATATATTAGATATATCAGTAATAATATAGATGGCTTTGCTTAGAAGCCATTTGTAAAGGTCCAATATGGCCACCGAGATTGGAACGAGCATATGTCGCTAGTCGGCCGCAGGAGTAACGTATCTCGGCAAGGTAATATATATATATATATATATATATATATATATATATATATATATATATATATATATATATATATATATATAATATATATATATATATATATATATGTGCTGGTGAAGGTTTTGAGGGCCGATGGTTGATGGTTTCGATTCCAGTTCCTGAACGAGACGACTCCATGAAGATGGTCAGCCGCAGCTGTCCGAAACGTCGAGGGACAAGGTTCTTTTCAGAACCGCCAACTGTTTCCAGAAAGGGCAATCCGCAAAGAGTGACATTACCATATATATATATATATATATATATATATATATATATATATATATATATATATATATAGAGAGAGAGAGAGAGAGAGAGAGAGAGACTATATATGGTCACAGGTATACAGTTAAAAGTATGCTTTTTAGCTGCATACCTGTGAAAATTATGCTTTTCACTTAGACCGCCTTGAAGGTGTTTGAAATGTCTGTGTTTCCTCTGTATTAGGATTTTGGGATTTTGTTAACGTATAGGCCTGTATCAAAACTTGATAAAAACTTATAACTTATAATGTTTGTCAAAACTTATATCTCTAATCAATTTATAATTCTCTAAATCGATGCCCATGCACTTTTATGACTTTAAAATAATGGTGATTGGTGACGAAAAAATCAGCTTTAAGCGTGTTATATGCATTAATATAAACACTTTTAGTAGGTTAACTATCTGTACGTATGTTTGTGCTTGAATATCGATCTTTTAATGTAATATATTATGTTGAGACTTTGAATGCCAGTAAAATTAATCAGTGGCGAAAACAAGATCTTCATTTAAGCTTCTGAGAAGCTCAACGTGAGAAGTGATTTATCATGGCAACATATGTTAGTCTAGTGTTATTATATTAAATGTTTGTATGGCAGTTAGAAAATCTCAAAACGTTTTCACGTCAATAATAAAATGAAAATATCAAATATCATAATTTGCTGTAACTGAATTATATTTTACTCATACGTAGTTCTCGTATACGCTAACTGATATATATTATTAACGGTTAACTATTTGCTTCTGTCTCCCGATTTTCATGCCAAATTTAGATTCTTTAAGAGTATAACTGACAAGTTATGATCATTTATATTGTTTATTATTCCCCCTTAGATTACTCAAACAATGTTAAGGGATGAACGGCGGAAAAAGAAACTTAATATTTTCCCTTCGCGTAAGGTTTTCGATAATATTCTATATTTATTTATGAGTTAAAACGTTTTAGAAAGACAGTGGTATATTCCAAAACTCGACTTAGCGAGGAAATCAACTTGATTTTCGATATTATTAAAAATATGCTGATCTTAAAACAGCAATGCCCACGGTCAACACTAAAGCAGTTGCACCAAGTAATGGTATCTTTATAAAGAAAAACATAGAGTGTGATGAAGATAAGGGTAAAATGACAGATAAGAGATAAGAGTTGGATGAGCGTAAACGTACTTGGATTTTTTTTCTTGCTTTATAGGTCAAACAAAAACACAAATTGTGATTAAACTTGGCATACGCATATAAAAGCACATCGGATGGCTCAAGAGGGTAAAAGTTTTAGAAAATAATATTTTCGAAATTTGTTTGTTTTACTCAATCTAAACATGAGAATGATATACATTCTTTCAATGTTATACATAGATCGTATATTGGTCGTTGTGAAAAATGTTGATTTTTCTACATCTATTAAATATATTAAAATGATCATCAGGTAAAAGCAATAAGCACTGTATAACGATTATGATATGCAACAAGTGGGCTAGAATCCATTAAGCCGCTTGGCGATGGCATAGTGACAATAGCTTCCAAATCGAGGTTCACGTTTTCGAGTATTCAAATATCTCGCTCATACAACGCATATAGATCTATGCTGCGTTTTCTTGATGCATATCATAAAAGTGGGGAAAAGTATGGTCAAAACATATATTTTTGAATCAGGCCTATATTTGGAGCTGCAGTCAATTGGGTATCAAAATGAATTTATAAAAAAAATCCATGAAAATGAGGATGTGAAAATCACAACATATATCTAGATGTACGCCAAATTGTTCCTCGTTGGTGCCATTATAACCAATAATATCAATATCTGTTCAATGGCAACCGCAACTGCAAATGAAGTGAATTGATTGATGATCAATATCAATTATATTTGAGTATAATATAATCATACATTGTATAAACATAAATTTATATAATTATAATCTATATGCGAGATAGATATAGATTATACGGGTACGAATGAGCGGGTGATAATGAAACAATGCAGTAATAGGTGAAAGGACGTTTACAAAAATTATCTTTCATGCCATCTTTCATCTTTTATATGATCTTTCATACTTGAAAATACAACTTTTTTCATTTCCCCAAAATCCTATTTATATTTTTGTTCTATAGTTGCTACATTACTACAGCTTCTCGTTTTCCACATAGGACGACGATATATTATAATAATAAACGAGTGTGTTGTAGCAAGCACATGCACATTATTCTTGCTAAAGGATCTGTAATGTTCTCGAGACCATTCCATTCTTATCATCACACAGTCGCTACTGTGAGTACTGTGCTTGAAAATTATCTGACAGTTTTATAGGGAAAGTTACTCACATAATTCCTCGTTCTGTTTACCTCAGAATATTGTCTGTAGAGACCATTACTAACCATGGAATACAGAATAGTGTAATTCTGATGTCGGGTGTGTTCAATATAAGGGTATACTTCCAAAACGGAATTGGCTCTCAGACACAATTGAGAATATATCATTATTACTTCACCGATCTAATCCGTAATGTTATGCAGATATAAATATATATATATATATATATATATATATATATATATATATATATATATATATATATATATGCATCAAACCGAAATTTATATTTTGTTTGTGTAAAAATATTGTTTAATTCCATGTACAAACTGAAGACTATGTAGGCCTATGTGGTTCAAATTCTGAATTGAAAGTAATAATTCATAATTAATTGATATACTTGTGTATCGTGTTAAAGCTTACACTATTGAAGAAATATAAGAATAATATGTAGAATGTTCGTTCTAAAAATGATGGCCTTTCAAGTCAAAACTCAAGAATGAAAGGGATTGACTTGAATTCATATTTCATTCTTCTCAAGTGCATATCAAAAATACAGCTCAATTATTTATATATAGTGAAATAAGTTATGATGTTCTTATTCGCAACGCAATCGCATCATCTCGCCGCATCCGCACACTTTTTATTGAAAATCTAACGCACCACTTACATTCCAATTTCGTGCCGCAAATTCAATTCCGGAACTCGGTTGAAAATGTTACTTTTATTTTTCACGCGGATAACTGGATCTGCCTCCAGGGTGCGTTAGCCTACGGTAGTCAAGTTGAGTGAAGTTCGACGCGAGGGTGGTGGGGGGGGGGGGGGGGGGGGGGGGGGGAAATGCAATAATTAATTGCTGAGCGTCGACAGCAGAGGTGTCAACATACAAAATGTCGAACGTAACTTGTGGTATTGAAAAAGGTAAGAAAATATATTTAAGAAGTTAGTATATATATTCTTTGAGTAAAAATAAAGATATTATGAAGATTTTTTTTTTGATAATCCGATTATATGACAGTAAAAACCAAACTAGTGATTCTCAATAATTTATATAATGTTATAAGTTCTGTCTTACACCATTACTTCCATTTTGAAGAAGAATAAAATGAGCTCACCTATATCCACAGGATACACAGAGGAATGTAATTGGTTTCATATTGTTAGTTGGATGACGATATTTCCCTAATTTTAGAGAAAACTAGAAATTATAAGCCCACTTTCATAAAAGGTACTACATTATTTGTCCTCCGGAGACCATGAGTCGTGACGTGTTCTGTATAGAGACATAAACCGAATCGAGTGTGTCTACTAAAATAAGATACATTCATTTGATCAAAACATTTAATTACAATTTCTTGAAAGAAATCATAACCCCAAAACGACTGAGAAAAAACGTGTCCTGGATGACAAATAATTAAATTTTAATTTCTCGAAAATTTAGATAATGATTTATAGTTTTCTCCAAACTTGGAGAAATTAATATCTTCATTATTCAATCGAATCTAGTATTGGGGTTGTGATTTCCTTCAAGAGTTTGTAATCAAATGTTTTGATCAAATGAATGTATCTTATTTTATTCTATCAATAAGAATCGCAAAAGTAACAAGCAAAACACGACAATAGTTTCTCTATCAAAATAGTCTCTTTTCTCATCCGGTTGGACCGCTAAATAACCAAATAAAATGTACAGATATGTTTGTGAATTAATTCATGTGTTATACTTATACTCAAAATAATTGATGTTGTTCACCAACCTAAAGAACACAAATATCACTGTTGAATTTGAAAACAAATAAGTCGGTAATTGTATAGAAAAATCGCTGCTCTATTTGCACATTTAACGCTTCTGAAAGGCGAAGTTGTGTTCTTAATGGTAAATATCGTTCCAAAAGTCATTGAACCTTTTTTTATATACCAAAATATATCATTATAAGAAAAGGTTCAATGAGAATGTTCTAATTATGCAGCGATATTTCTTTACAATTATTATAGACTAATTTATTCTATAATTATTCATTTTTGTACAATTATTTAGTTGGTATTTCACCTTTTTCTCTATAGTGGCCATTTAGGCCCACTACTTGAACGAAGCCTATATTTTATTACGTAAGACTTGCTTTTGTCCGTATTAAATGAAATGTTATGCCTACAATATTCCCAGAGCCTTCTTTCAACTGCTATCATAAGTAAAACATAATTGTGTTTGGTCTAATACAGAAACCCGTCTCGTATCTCAATGACGACACGGGTAGTAAACGGTAATGCTACACGATGTAACGAGAGTTAATGAGAGGCATGATAATTACTCTATGGAATTACGTATACGGGGAACTTTACTAACTATTAGACCACATCTGGTTCCGTATTATTAATTTTAGAAACAATATTAAAAGAGTATCAAAAACATGAAAAGCATATTATACGAAATGCACTTATTATATAAGTGCACTTATACATGTATAAGTTATATGGAATAAAATGTAATAGAACAATTAGAAAAGAATGGAAACAAATTTGCTGATATTAGAATGGAAATGAGGGAAGAATTGATAAAAAAAACATCAAAAAAGAATTGAAGAGAAAGAATAAAAAGATCGCGATTAGAAAATGTTATGAGAATTTCTAATCTCCCCGATGCAAATATTGAATGGAATTGCTCACATTTTTTTTTAATAGTTACTATGGACTTCATTATCACTTTTGGGGTGATAAGATTGCCCTTGTGGTGCCCCATCCAAACTATCCCACCTTTAATTATTAGGTAAATCAGGAAGGCAGTGAGTCGATGGATTCAAAATCAGGTAGCGTTCAGCTTCTCAGTAAATTTTGTATAAAATCTCACTCATCCTACCACGCATACTACGTTTTCCTATTATTTCATCATAAATGAATACTCTTCTCCCTTATTTCAGTAGCCGAAGCCGCTGCGACTTTGTTATCAGACACTGCTGTACTGGCCATAATACCACGCGACCTGGCACTTCCACGAGACGTGACTCTAGCCATCGACGAAGCTCCGGCGCTAGAGCCACGCTTATCGGACGCCGAACTCCAGGCCTTCAAGAAAGATTTCTCCACGTTCCTGCAGGTTGATGAATGTAAAGTTCTGCTTCGTTCACCGTTATTAAAGCGTGGCAGACTTCACGCTAAGCGTGCTGACGTACACAGCAGCACCAGTCAATCAACTGAACGTTCAGGTAATGCAGGTAATGCAGGTAATGCAGGTAATGCAGGTAATGCAAGTAATTGTATGACAACTGTCGCCGGGAGCAATTACTTGCTCCCAAAAGGGTCACTAATGGCGAGTAGGTCTGATGTGAGGGTCCAGACCAAGTTCGGACCGTCTCGGTCGAGTGGAAGCATTTTGGTGACCGGAGTATATGGAGAGTGAACCTTGCGTTTGTATATTTATTTTATTTCGTTTTTTTGTCACTTTTCTATCGCCTTATTTTCTATCTATCACATTATTTTATTTTATTTCATTTTATATCATCTTATTTTAATTTTCTAGCTCCCTCCATATGCTTTAAATACTCGGATTATACTCCGTATACATTCACGATCAACATTACCCGTCAACATTGAAAGCCGTCAATATTGATGAGATAATGAAGCATGTTCAATTCTCGGCAACATGTTGACGGCGTGTACAGGCAAGATCAGAAATACAATACGGGTTAACTACTAGCTGTCAACATCAACATCAATCTTTAATTTTCCACTCTCTCATAGGTGAGGTCAGGTTACAGAACGGTCAGCTGACCGAACCTCGCCCTTCATGACTGTATAACATTGTTTTACAGGATTAATAAAGACTTTATATTATTATTATTATTATTATTATTATTATTATTATTATTATTATTATTTTTATATCATCTTGACTGGTAAATGTTGATCGAGTACGGCGTGTTTTAAACATCAACAAACGTTGACAACTATGGCAAAGTACACGGACATGACTAAATGACGTCGCAGTCGACGCGCTTATAAACCCTAATACTAACCACTAATAAATACAATAAAATGTCCATTTACTTTTCATTTCTTCCTGTCTAAGGCGGCAACATATCAGCCTCCTCCTCGCTACTTGACAGCGGGTTTGTGACTGCGTACGACATGGAAATGGATAACTCCCACGGTCCTCCTTCGACTCCTCCGAGGCTGTCTTGGCGGTATTATGTCAACTCTCTGATGTGCATTACATGCGGCTCAATGCTCGCGGCCATGTTCATTTACTTCATATTCTCGGCGACCAAATAGAAGATCACACAACAAATATCTATTGATGGAAGCGATTCAGAAGGTGGTGGTGATCCGTTGATTATGGAGACCATCAGAATACATCAATAGACACATTTCAGTATCACCTAAACTGTTTGTAATTATCAGAATGGCCATATTTGAGCGCTGCTGCTCCCAATACAACAGTAGATAGATACGTAGTTTTTTATATTTGTCATCAATGTCATTTTGAATGAAAACTATCTTTTTCCTACATGTATATGTAGTTGTAGGTATATGTTTTAATTTTGGTCAAATATCATGATGTAAACTCATGAGAAGGAATATATTTTTAGTTATCTACTATTCAAAGTCATTTGAATTTTATTTAGTAAGTTTTCCGATCTCTTTAATTATCCAACAATCAGCTAGTTGTGGTACAAAATATCAAACTTGATCAAAGGTGATAACAAGTTAATCCGATAATTATTGCGTCATCTACTGTCTATCAGTTAGGGAAAAGTTGTACCAGTAGTTAAAAGTAGTTGCAAATTTTGTGAAAAACTTTCAAGACTCCTTGTTTACACAGTTTTTCTCATTTTATTCAACTTCTTATATATAATCTATATAACTAATTATAACTATATGAGACTACTCGTGGACCCACTTTTCCAAGTCTTTTTATAGAATTTTTTTTTCTCTGTTTATTAATAAATATCAAGTTCAACGTGAAAATAATATCTTAAAATTAATTCAATTTAATTTTGTCGTCCGATTGTCTATACACTTTTCTTTTGACAACTCCGATTACAGTGCTGATCGTTAACCACACGAGTAGTAGTGACGTCATAGCCGCGAGGACGAGTGCACCGATGACGTCAAGAAGCAGGTACTGATACCACGTGACGTCATTGGCCGCGGAACGAAGATGTGGCGCTCCACGATGCCTGATGACGTATTCGGTCCAGAACACGGCGCGCTCCAGGGGAGGCTGGGGTTGGTCGCGGAAGATCGCTGATAACCGAGCCATGTTAACACGATAGCTGGAAATAAGACAATTCATAACATTTAATGAACATCATAACAACTAATTGTGGGGTAGTTATCGAAAGAAAGTTTTAAAAATAACAAATATTCAATGATTTGGTACTCGATCCTACATCGTTGATGATTTGGAAGATATTTACGAACACATTTTTTTTATATATTTGATATAGAATGCTTTAAGCGAGCATGGACTCCATGAATCATGACATATTTCCACAAAAAACTTACCTACGGTTGTTGATCACTTTTCGAATAGTTTTCAAAACTAATTCTTTCGACAACTCTTTATATTCAAGTTCTTCCCCAACTCCATGTACCACAGCCTTCTGCACATTACCAAGCTGATCACCGAAAAACGGAACTCCAACAATTGGCACACCGTGGTAGATCGCTTCTTGCGTACTCAACAGTCCGGCATGAGTGATGAACAGCCGCACATTCGGGTGACCCAGTATGTCGTTCTGAGGCAACCACTTGCCAAGCATGACGTTGTCTGGTTGCCCCGGCAACGAGTCCGACTCCCACTTCCACAGCACGCGCTGAGGCAGTTCTCTGAAGGCGGCGAGCAGAGCAGTGATCTTATCAGCACCCATCTGGTCACTTCTCACGTTGGAGCCCAGGCTGAAGTAGATCACTCCGTCCTTGGCTTCGTCCAGGTAGGTCTGAAGATCCTGACACACAGACAAATAGCAGATTAATGATCACTTGCGACGTCATTTCGTATAGGTAACAATTTTTTAAATCAAGATTTTCCCTCCTATGATGAACTTATATCAAAATCCTGACAGAGACAAATATCAGATTAATGATGACCTTCATTGTAATGTAATGTTTACTTTCAATCTTGTATTTTTTATTTATATTGGGTTTAACGACGCCCTGTAATGATAACAAGATCTATTGAGATGATGGGGTGATGAGATGAAAGCTTATTTTATTAGGTGCTTTTCGATAGTGTAAATGCGTCGGCCGTTGCCTGTGGTTGAGGAATCATCCCAGTATTGACCTGAACGACAGAGGTTAACAACGAAAAACCCCTGTCAGGATGGTCGACCATGGTGGGAATCGAACCCCGGTCTCCTGAATGACGGTTCAGTGTATTATAACCACTCAGCCACTTGTCTCAGTCACTTTCAATCGTTAGTATCTATTTATATTTGGCTACGCACTGTAATGATAAACAGATCTATTGGCGTCGTACCAATGATTAATGAGATGATGGGATGAAGGTGTCCTAATTGATGGGGAGGAATAAGACGAGTGGTCGAGTGGCTAGGACACTGAACTATCATTCAAGAGACCGGGGCTCGATTCCCGCCATATTCGACCATCCTGACAGGGGGTTTTCGTGGTTCTCCTCTGTCGTTCTGGTCAATACTGGGATGGTTCCTTGACAACAGGCCACGACTGACTCCTTCCCACCATCCAAACGCATCCTCACTATCCTCCACTTTTTTTACACTCCACCCCACCAATAAAATCTTGGTTGTTATTATGACTAGAATAACCTGCTGTATTTACTTTTGGTAACGTCTTCGAAGGCGTAATATGCATCCCTCCTATTGGAATCATGGCCGGCAACAATGGACGCGGGTAATCCATACTGTGGTGAGTATTATCCATCACAATACTGATATGACTCTCAATCTCGCTTATCGACGGCATCGCCTCTCCAAAGTGCTTCCTAGCAATAGCATTCAAACGAGGTATCTGAACGAACTTCCGGTACAGTTTAGTACCGGAATAAAGTAAGAAATTAATCATTCTTTCTTCAAAACTCATGTGATCTGAAAACGGGAGAAACATGTTTGGGATATAAGATGGAGTAAGAGGATTTCCTACAACGAAACTTCCCCATATGGGACTACTAAACGCAGTGATCGCTATTACTGGAGGATATCCAAATTTATGAATAAATCCTAAATAACAATCATAAAGTGTAACTTCAACAATGATCAAATCATAACTATTATTTTTTGATTTTATAAGTGATTGAACTCCATCCGTAGATAACCCATATTCGCACAATAATGGTCCCCAACTGAACAACGTCAAAAACTCTCGTATTCGATCCTTTTCGTTCATCGCCATGTAGTTCCTTGACCTCTGTGCAGCCTGATAAAGGCCGTCGATGACGATGTCTGTGTAGTTAGTCACCGGTGACTTCTCGGCCTCGGGACTGACGACGGTGACTGTGTGACCCCGTGACGCTAGTCGCAGCATCAGGGAACGGTTCCAGATGTGGTGACTCGGCGTGGGCGTCGGTAGTAAGGCGAGGATGTTGGCGCCGGCGACGTCGGTTAGTGTTGTGGCTAGGAGGAGGAAGGCGTGGAGGATGTATTGCATGGTGGTGGATAATCAGGCGCTCGATGATTGATTGGTTAGGCTGTGAAAAGATATTTAAAATGTCGTGTCAAAATATATATATATATATATATATATATATATATATATATATATATATATATATATATATATATATATATATATATATATATAGTCTATACACGATGTATGTATATCAGATCTTTTAAACTTTCACAGTTACTATATGAATTCATACATTTGAGATAAAAACGGTGTAATAATAGATCTACATATATATACATATATATATATATATATATATATATATATATATATATATATATATATATATATATATATATATATTTATAAGATATAAATATCTTCCATCACCAATCAACTTCATACAAAATTACTTTGCAATTCAAGAAAATTATTAAATATTTTATTCAAAAATTATATGTATAGATTACACGAAATTTATCTTGCAGACAATACAATTTCTAGCATATTCTAGTTTTTGAAAATATCCGTTGAATTTGATCGGCAAGTCCACTTCAATGTAGCGTGTGTAGCCTACATTCGTGATCGTTTTGATCGGTTCTCGGACCAAGTCTGAGATAAAAAGACCGCGGCAAATACTTGCAGCTACCGAAAGGTCACAAGGACAACTTCTTTTACTGATATGCGATGGCATATTATTTTAATTGGAGCTAGTTAGAGAGTGCAAATTACGGTGGATGGTGGTATACACAGCTTTTGTATCCCTGGTCTTATGACCGGCGAATTTTTGGTTTCGGCTAGATTTTGGTTGCTGTGAGCATTTTGCCGCAAACTTATTATCGACGCTAGTGCCGTGAATTACATTTAATATATATATATATATATATATATATATATATATATATATATATATATACACAATATATATTTTTTATAATGGTGAAATAAAGGCGTGTGATTGAATATATATATATATATATATATATATATATATATATATATATATATATATATATATATGTATATATATACACAATGTATATTTTTTATAATGGTGAAAAAAAGACGTGTGATTGAATATATATATATATATATATATATATATATATATATATATATATATATATATATATATATATGTGTGTGTGTGTGTGTGTATATATGTACTATATATACATATATACGGCCTACAGGCTACGGTGGATCTATATGTTCTTGAAGAATATGGCATAATTTCATATTGGTGCATATTGGTGACTCTGTAAGTTCGATTAAGATCACACCACTTCATGCTTTATCAAGCTCATCTTAGCCGTAAAATAAGACCTAGTGATGATCAAATCATCATTCATTACCATATCATCTCAGTATCAATAAATTTAAAATGGAAAAAGTTTCAAATTATTTTTAGGAATTATTGTTACATACTTGAACGTAACGAACAATGGTATTGCAACCTTTTAAACATTACAAGAGGAGTGCAACAGTCTCGAGATTTTATCAACCCCTGTGGCTGAGTATCGAAATTAGAAGAATATCAATAATTAAAAACTTGCTCATGGTATACCAACCATCAACGTTTAGATTCTTTTTATATATTTATTTTTAAATTATTTACAATTCTCATTGAAGATTACATGTATCCTAATTCACATGTATACATGATTTACATGATAATTCACATGATTAAGAGGTATCCCAATTTTTGTGTATTATCGTTAATTATTTCAATTTTATTCCAATTTTATATCATTTCAGAATGTATTTTATATTGATTGTTATCCTGTTCACTATGAAGTCAGGGACCAATTTAGGTATTTATATAATAAAATATATGAAATTATTCATGTCAAATATCAATGAATTGATATTAATATGTCATTTAAAAGAGTCCATGGGAGTCGATTTAGCGGAATAGCAGTGTTTTTATGTGAACTTTCGACCGGTGTGATATATCGAAATTCTAATGAAAAAGAAACACAGATATTTGCAGTATACCTCCAAGATGCTATAAGTGATCACTAGTTATCTCATATCGCCTAATTGTCAAGCGCCTACGCGGCTAAAATAACACATTTCTCAACAATATATAAGTGGGACAATTATGCGATATGAGGTAAATAGTTATTATTCACACCATCTTCAAGGTATTGGAAATATATATGTTTCTTATTTATTAGAATCTCGATGTCTCACACCGTTCAAAAGTTATCACCAAAAAACTGATATTCCGCTAAATCGACACCCATGGACTAATGTCGTTTCACATATTGAAAGTATGTTCACGTATTGGAAGTTGGAACATCATTATTTTCATCAACATCTTCCGAAAACATTTATCCTCTTTAGTAGGCTTTATTATAATTATTATAAACTTACCTTCTTTTGATAGTATAGTTCTCATATCTCATAACAGCTCTTTTTAATTCCTTTTTTATTGTTATTTATTTTCTTATATCAATCACTTATTTACACTAAATTAGTTCATCTTCAATGAGCAGCCCACTAACTGGGCACGGATTCTTTATAATAAACACATCATTACCAATTCGTTATCTGAAGGTCCAGTATGGGTCCAGACCGAGTGTAGACGAAAACTATTCGATTGTTTATTTTCGTTTCTATACTCCGTTGTCAATCGTTGCACTCGCTTCCAATAGACGTTCGATACACTAAAATCTGTACCACCAGAAAGTTAGACTTTGCTGGAATTTGGCCTATTATTGTCAACAACGAACTTTGCTATGTGGATAATAATGTCTAATTCCGTATAGGGCCTACATAGGTCTATACTCATATAAAGTTAATGCGTATTATTCATGGAGATGATTAGTTTAATAGCCGCCCCGGTGGCTAAGTCAATTATCGCTAGCGGTAGTAACCGAAGTCACCGTTGGGCGTGGGTTCGAGTCCCGCATAAGCCATGGGTTTTTGTAAACGTCCTTTCATCTATCATCTCTTCATCGTTTCATTATCATCCGCTCATTCGTACCCCCGTATAACCTAGCTGTTGGTGGGGTCGTTAAGCAACATTAAAAAAAAAATAGTTTAATTAGACAATTGATAAAAGTCGGTTATTACAAATAATTACTAAACAGAATGTATAGAAACAGTAACTATAAGGCCGCTCTCGGTAGCTCAGTCATCTGAGGCACCGCTTCAGAAACTGAAGTCATCGTTGGGCGTGGATTCGAGTCCCGCATAAGGTTCATAATGATAGTTTCATAATCACCTGCTCATTCGCACCCCCGTATAACCTAGCTAGCTGTTGGTGGGGTCGTTAAGCAAACATTAATCATCATCAGTAACTATAATTAATGGGACTACAGGTTACTGAAAATGTATTTCGTCCAAAAATGTGAATAAAACCAAATTGTAACTCTAGTCTGTAGACACTCCCTCCCTATACGCTACTAGCCTACTTATTTTGAACAATATTCAACAAAACGCTTCACAATTTTGAATTATTAATAGCTTGAAGATTTTTATGAAAAAAGGTACAAGAATTTGAAATATATTTATAGCCCATAAAATCAAATATTCTTGCCTACATATTTTCAATAGAATTAATTTTTTTTAGTTGGCCGATGCAAAGCAGTTATCAATAGAGAAAATTATCAATAGAGAAATAATTTTCTATCCAATTCTCCGCAGATAGGCTATACACTCTCACCCATCAAACACTGCATGCATGGCGTTTTTCCAGTAGTATTTCGCGAGTAAATATCAACTCGTTCATCCGAAATCATTTCGGGAGGCAAGTAGGCCTACATGGTAAAACGACGTTGTTTGAACGTTTTTTACGATAGGGCATTCGAATATCGAAATGTCGAAACTCTGATAACGTTTGGAATATGGCAGCACCAATTATGAGTTGATGTCACTAAGCAGTCGGCCTAAACAGTTTGTCAAATTTGAGCTCGATCACTTTCATGGGCGATCCTGCGTGAAGTTGACACCGCTTACAAATAAACCCTTAGTTATAACTTATAACTCTTTAAAATATTATGTTAGCACTAATTATGGGGTTGGCGGCAGTAATTAGAACCGTAGTAATTCGTAATAATGTGAAACATAATATATTATGTATGTATTCAAATTTTATATTAATTTTCAGATTTCATTTTTCAAATTTCCCCGCCAAACCTAACCTTTTGTGGTTTTTTGAAAAAAATGTTTCAATCTATACGTCTGTTACAGGTCGTGATCATTTGCTTTGGTTTGCAATACAGTTTAAAATCTTATTGGTTATTATATTCTTCATTATTTCATGCTTTAAATTTATTTTCATTATTTTATATTTTATTTGGTCATCTGGTTAGTCTACGTCAGATTACGGCAAATGGCTTCGCGGCTTTTTTGTGACACACCCCTAAATCCCACGGTCACGTCAGAACAATACTGACAACCCGTAGCCGGTTGAACGTGCAATACAACAACTTCATAGCCGTGTTTTGCTCCACGAATGCGTCCTTGGTGTTGCGCCTGTTGCCCCGTTTTCGTTCTCATATCGTTCACTTCAACACGCGGAACAACCGAGAAAGGCGACAGTTTGAAGGCAGTTGATTTGTAATTCTTGAACTTATTGATTAATCATGAGTTCATCTACTTGTTATAAATGTAATAAGCAAGGCCATTTCGCCCGTGAATGCCCCGAAGGTAAATATTATGTACATTTATTATTATTTATCTATAAAACATGTTATTTTGTTGACAAGTTTGCATAGCGGCACTTGCAACGGCGTCATTTCATGGTGGCGTCTGTTTCCCATAATCCGTCGTGAATAGCTTACATAGAGACATCTTATTAGATCAAAATGTTCTAATGAAAGATTACATTCACTTATCAAAGTAATTTTCTCTAAAAAGTATGTATTTTTGTCAATTTCGACAAAAACTTGATGCATGTGGAGGCCCATTCAAGGTAGGCCGCCTAGGCCTAGTCTAGGTCAATCTGCCGGCAAACGCTAGTCCTACCTCAAACCAGTTCCCTATCTGCATCTTTATTTGAAGGACAAGGTTGTGCGGATAATACCACGCTGATTTGTGGGCTTGGTGCTGTGGTCCCTGAATTTCTATTTAAATTGAATTTGCACACATGCACATTTGTTGGCCCAGTTTTTAGGCCTACTTCTTTCTATTGAGCTTACTAATCAAATGTGGTCTAGGCCCAGTTACCAAACCACCATATGCAGTGCAATTTTGCCATTGTGTAGGGGCTATATTTTGCTGATTTTGCTGTGTGTTCAGCCTGAAAATACATTAGTGATGCCAGTCAGTAGGCTATGAAGCCTTACAATGCTAGTTAATATACTATTTTTTGTTGACCTTCAAAATGATAAAGCATGGATGATCAATATATTTTATTGAAGGCCGCTGCTAATTGAGTAGGCCCAATTTTTTTTATTTAAATTCATTAATTTATAGTAAGCCATGCAGTTTACTTGGGTTAATGTTGGGTATAATTTTTAATATTTTTAGTCATTGTTCAGGCTAGGTAGGATGAGGTATTATTGAATTTAGACTATCGTAGTTTCACGGTTCAAACCTTCCCCTAGCCATCACCGTAGAACAAATCGGCACAGCTTACTATAAATTTACCCAGTTTCATTTCACTTGATTACAGGCTAGTGTGGCCCTAGAAAGGTAATTTATGTAATCAGTGGTGTGGTCTACTACTCAGTAGGCCCATGTATCTGAATATATTCGGTATCACGAATTAATTTGGTCAATCTAAGTGTGTAGCCTAGCAGTCAATTAATTTTGATCATCACATTTAATTTCATAATGAACTCTTCATACTATTTGTATAGGTCTAATCCATAATATCTGAATTGAAGCTCTGTACAATAGCCCAGTTATTTTCGAGGCTAGCCGCTAATTTCTAAAATTTGATTAGTAACAATTATGACTGAAATGGTAAGCTCTGTAGACTGGTAAGTTGGGAGTAAACTTATAACCTCTTAATAATCATTTGGTATTTTAGTGCCAGACCCAAGTTACGATTGCCCAGCACTAGGCCCTACTGCAGTGAAAGTATGTTACTTCTATAAGTTATTGGCGCTTTGTGAAGCCCACATTGGCTTCATAAAAAGTGTTGTCCCAAGATAAAGTGTAGTTCTGCTTTCATGAGCAAATCATTTCAACATGGTGCTTCCAATAATTCTGGATTCAAAGCATCACTAGTTTTCTGATAATTTTTGCATCTTGTTGCAGACCTTGTGAATATGGGCCAATGCTATGACCAACGTTTTGGTGGCCCATTGCAGAACAAGATAGCGTCAGGTGTATTGTGTTTTCATAGAACTTGCAACCATGTGTTTCGGAATTGTCTTCGAAGCGTTGACTCGTCCCAAGAGATTATATATCGAGTGTGCTTCTACAAGCTATCATACACTAAGTGTGTACTGTTGTCGTGAATCCAAGTTGACTGCGTGCCTAGCATCGATCATGGGATCAGAATGTAGAAATGAATAATTTCGGAGGCTGTTAACTGGGAACACCTGATGGCATACATCGAACTGTATGAGATACTTGGTTCTGGGCGTATTATGTTGTTCTGATGAGTTGTTTTATCTTCACAACCAAAAGGTGATGGAGGTGGTCGTGGAGGTGGAGGTGGAGGTGGCTATGGAGGCCGTGGTGGAGATCGCGACAGGGGCGATATAAAATGCTACAAATGCAACGGTAAGTAAGCAGGTTTTGATAATTAATGAAGACCTGTTGGTCGATGCTTCTATATTTTCGGGTCCAGGTAAGTGAGAATATTCATTTTGAAATAACTTTTTAGGGTTTGTGACTTGCTCCTATAGGCTAATAATTAAAAAGAGTCAAATTATCCCCAGGGTTGGGTCAATATTCGTAGAATATTATTTTTCTATATGTGTCGAAAACATTGCAGAATATTTTGCACAGTATTATTTATACACATGGGTAAGTTTGTACTTGAACAGAGAAACTTTCTATTTGAAACATATATTCTCTATTTTTCATTCTTCGAGACCCCTTATACCTTTCACTATTACTTCTTACTTGCAATCATCAATACATTAATTTTAAGGTTAATATAGGGACTCAGTTAGATTCCAATCAGTGGGGCTAAGCCCATCTTAACTGGGATAATACTATGATTTCTTCATAATTTTGAATACTGCTATAGGCCTACATTGTTTTTTAATATCAATTTTTTCAAATCTTGTTTCCAAAAGTTTGATCTTGTTCGTATTCGAGAATTTTACAATATATTACCGTACGTATTTTCTTGTACATAATATGCGAGGTCCATTTGATGTTCTAGGACAAGGACATTTTGCTCGAGACTGCTCTGAGAGCGGCAGCGGAGGTGGCCCCACTTGCTACAACTGCAATAAGGTAAGCGCTCAACTTGTCGTTCAAGAACCTTAGTTGCCCAAAAGCTAGCTATGCTTGTGATTATTTTACGTTGATCGTGTGTTCCAATATTTCAATGACTTGGTAGGCTATATTGTACAGTGTATTGATTTCAAATTTATTCTCCCTATCTGAATGTTATGCAGAAAGGTGTGCTAAAAGGTATGATCTCCCATTTCTTGTTTATTACTAAAAAATGTAGTATTAGGCCTAGAGCATGTAATCAGTTCAAATTTGACTAACTGGATTATGATTTTAGGTTGGCCACATTTCGCGCGAATGTCCCGAGTCATCGAGGGGAGGTGGTGGTGGAGGACGGGGTGGATCATCCGGTTCCTGCTATAACTGTAACCAGCCAGGACATATTTCCCGAGACTGCCCGGAGGGTGGTGGCGGCGGCGGTGGTGGAGGAGGTACGATGCGTTTCAAGCTGTAATTGTTTACAATCTCAAGTTTGATAATTATTAGCTCCTGTTTTTTATTATACATTGCGGTTACCAATTCCCTGATGTTGTCCTCATTTGAATACGGTGTTTGATAATAGTAACCAAAATGAGTTTTGTGCTTGATTTCAGGACGTAACTGCTACAACTGCGGCAAGAGCGGACACATGAGCCGTGACTGCGATCAAGGTCGCCGCTGATAAACTAACATAACCCACAACTGAAATGATACAAACCACTAAATTTTGGAAGGTACTAAGAAAAATTGGCTATGGATTTCTTACTTACGGGCTTAACCTGAATCTCATTACTATTCGTGTTTGTCGTTTGCGGAAAAATTAATTAAACTTGTATTTTAAAATTGTGAATTTCATTGTTATGCATACCCATCCTAGTCCTACCGAGAAATTTCCCATTTTTATTACATCATGGTTATTGCAATTCTACTAAAGAATTCAGGAAAAGCTGTCAAACCTACGCTGCTAATTAAGATGCATTTATTTGTACAGTACAATTATAGGGTTCAAGTTAGTTTGGTTACTAAATGAGGGCTAATAGAGCTACGGGTATTTTATAAGTGATACAATTTTGGAAAATTCCAATTGATATATATATTTATGTATCTTTTTCATCATTGAATATACATTGTTATGGAGAAAATGGATATTTCTTTGTAATTACTGGTATGTCATTAATAAACTATCCTGATTTTTGAATTTTTCTCAAGACTTACATGGAGGGTCACTGCCTTTTGTGGACAAGCTCATCATTTTTTAATGACCATTGAAATTATTCTTGTACTTATGGCAAAATGGTAGAGCTCTTTTCGTCTTCTTCACTGTAATCTATCAGATTCAAGCAGGTTGTAAAATTGAGTAGCAATTTTGAATCTGGAATTTTTTTTCAGTATCTTTGCCCATCTCAGAATGCCCTAAAAATGTTAGTCCCATCTAACTACCTATATACTTGTGTATTGTATTTATTTTCATTCATTGGACATATACAGTGTACACGTATAGAAATCGTCATTTTCTAAGAACTAAGCAATGAAATTGAAAACTTATGATGGAAAGAAAAACAATTATTTACAATTAGGCCCAGGTAAAAAGTAACTTGAACAAGAGATCATTGATCATCAATAGGTGGCATTGAAAACATATAACACCAACATTGGTAAATTCTCCTTCATGGGAACAACGTCTTCAGAGTGGAACGCAATGGGTGACAAAATTTTCTGTCTATGGCCGGAATCGATGAAAGATTTTGGTGCCATCATTGGCGACAATTTCCTCAGAGTGCATTTTATGTACGGTAGCTTGATCTAGATCGCATATGATTGCAACCGTATGTCGAGTACAGTTGTGCAGTCGGGTATATAACTATTTCTGTGGTTACACGGCCTAAACTGATGATATTTTATTACCCATATATTAGCGTCCAAGAACTTTGTATGAAGATGGTATATGCATATTTACACCGTATAATCATTCGTTTTCAGGAAGTAATACATTATATTAGAATAATTAATTTGATTGTTGTGAGTGTCAGTTTGAGTAAATATGATGAAGGCACAGACAGCTAAATTTGCCCTCTTGGTGGAGAAAAAATGTATGACAAATGATAGCAGCAGTGCTTTTGTTGATGTATAGATTTTGATTGGTGTGTGAAATATTACATGGTGATGTGCCTCCCACACCAGCCTTTTGGAAAAATGATGGATTGAGTATTACAATGCTTCCTTTCCTAGGACTGAAAGTGAAAACGATAACAATCTCATTGCTCAACAAATAGTCTGATATGGATGAAAGAAAATGATGGTGTTTCTGTGTCTATACTTGTAATAGCTAGGTACCACAGATTGCCCCTTAAACTCGTTGAGAAAACGGGTCATTTTGAAAAACTACTTGTAGAGAGACTCTTCTCTATCTCTTCTCTACTCTTCTCTGTCTCTTATCTAATCTTACCTTAGTCCTTATCTAATTTATTGTACATCCGGAAACCTGAGTAAAATACACTTTTTTTACTACTATGTCTATTCTTTCTGTCTACATGTATATTTATTATACTGCTGCGTGTATTGTGCTGATGAACAATGGACAGATACTAAATCATATTGCTGAGATGTACTGACATTTTACAGTTATCATTTTAAAAATGAAGATTATAGTAATTCTTTGTCGAGTTGTGAGAAATTTAAGGACCTCGTTCATTTCACTTACCTACTATAAATGTTGCACCTCAAAATTACACGCATTCCTTTATTTTGTAGAACTTGTAGCACATCCAGATCTTTCTCATTTCAGTCCACAGTGAGGTACAACAAAAATCTATATGAGGTGCAACAATTTGTTTTATAAATGAGTGTGCGTACCCACGGAGAGAAAAAATTGCCAACTCTCGAGAGAAAGCTAGTCTTCTTTCTTCTGCTATAGGCTTTACATATTTCTTCAAATTCAGTAGCTACACCTAGATATTTAAATTCATCAACCAGCTCTAGATTTTCATAATCCATTTGTATACGCCCCCCGTATTATCTAGATAATCTAACATTCTTCTGTATACAATGTTGGACGAAGTTATAATATCATGCATCATGTATGTAGTTTTTCTTATATCAAGTTTCAACTTATTTTGGTAACCAAATCCTCATCTTTGCCTACTGCATATTTATAGAATTCCGTACTTCAATATAATTGAAACCAGAGCCTGGTGCCAATGCTGGTACTAACGTATCATCAGCAAATACATCTACAAAAACATTTTTCATATGTAGGCCTCTGATATCATTGACATAGGCCTAGATGATGAAAGGGAAAGGTCCTAATACAGTCTCAACATAGCCTTTCCAGGCTTTATGGAAAAGAGTTCCAATGTAGCCCAACAAATCATTACATCATTCTCATTCATTTTTGTGGTATTTGGTCATTTATTTATTTATTTCATATCATAGAACTCGATGAATGTAGAAAATTGAACTGATAAAATATAATATGTCATTGTTATTGTAAAAATGAGTGTACTATGAAAACGTGTAATTTAAAAGAGAAAACTTCTGTTTACAAGGTAAGGATTTTAATAAAATCTGTAATTAAGTAATAATAATGATATATGTTTTATATATATGAAAGTTATTATGTTCTATGTAAAATCTGGAATTATTTATAGCAAGAAATCCCAATATTTTGTGATATCATTTTCGAATAAGATGAAATATGGCGGTAACCATAGCGCCACCTTCTGCAGTTTCCATTTGGAACTAGGGAGTGTCTGCTTGCTGTCAGAATTCAGAGGGTCGTTTTCATCGTATCTGACAGTTCTGTTGGGAATTTTATTTCGTGTATTAAAAAAAGCCTCGAAGTCAGTTATTATATAATCTTTATTACTTGAAAGTTGTATTCCTTGAATAAACCGAACTTGGCATGGCTTCAGAGGGCGATGTAAAAATCACCAGCCCAGTTGAAAGTGCAGAAGCTCTTTCAAAAGAAGCTGAATCTCTTAAAGCAAAACTTGAAGAAGAACGTCAAAAACTTAATGATGTCGCCTGTGAGTTTACATTTTATAGGCCCGACTAATAGATTATTCTTTCATATTAGAAATGACAACATTAGGGTTATGTATAGTAATAATTGTTATATTTCCGATCCTATTCCCACAAACATTGCTGCGGGTCGTGCCCCCAGCAACCTAAACTACTATTCCCAGAAACCGTTCAAGCCGGCAAGACTAACATCTTCTATTCCCACCAACCATTTGTGCCAGCAAGACTAACAAACTCATCGAAATCCTACTCAGTCCAGAGGCCTCTCTAGACGATCAAACCGGCACATGCAGCGTAGTGGTTAACGCGCTTGCTTCATGTGATCTTGGAGGTGAGGGTTTTCGGACCCGGTTCGATCCCTGCCACCGTACATCTTTACAGGAGTTTTTCATGGTTCCCCTCTGTAGTCTAGGCTAATGCCAGGATGGTTCCCACAATATAGGCCACTACCGCTTCCTTCACAATATCATTCCCATTACCCAAGAAACCTTCATCTCATTAATCATCCATCCGATGCCATTAAATCTGCGCTATCTTAACAGTGCGTCGTTAAACCCAATCTATCTATCTATCTATCTAGACGACCAAATGAACCACGTGCTACTGCGGTGTGTGTTTCGTGAGTTCGTTCCTGGGAATAGCCACCCCTAGCGGGTCTGCTATTCCCGTATTGACATATCGAGAGGTGTTCTGCACCCCAACAATTGCTGCTTGCCAGCCCCAAAGTCCACAAGATTTCTAGCACCAAATATTAAATGAAATGACGAGGTTTCAGGAGAGTAGACCTAGGCCTACCGTAGGCAGGTAGCGTGTCCATGGATTAAATTAGCATACCGGTACATTGTTTTGACGGTAGAGCTGACTAATGTAGTACATGTACAAAATTCTTGAAATTATTTCACTTAATTTCTAGAAAAATTGTTCCAGAAATGAAGTTGAGTAACCTGTATTCTTTACATTCAGTGTTGAAATCCCGGGCTAATTTGTACTCTCTCAGAATTCCTGTCCAACACTTTGAAGTGTTTCAAAACTGGACATGTCTGGGATATTCCATACATCTTGTAACCCTACTTAACTTGCTATTGCTTAGTATCTTGTAATACAAATTGTGTGGTTTTCTTTGCAGTATCAACCGTTGCTGAACGTCTCGAAGTTATAAACTATCTGAATATAAAGCCCCGAAGAGTATTAAAGGGACATCAAGCAAAAGTTCTCTGCTCCGATTGGTCACCTGATAAACGTCATATTGTTTCCTCATCTCAGGTAGCCCAATATCAGTCACACTAATAAAATTCATGAAAAAAATAGATTTTTGTTTTCAACTTTGCCACTGGCACGACATATTTTTTACCAGTACAACATTCTATTTTAAACCACTTATTTACCCCAAACACTTAGCTGTTGGTGGGATCGTTAGACAAACAATGACCATAGGGTCATTCTATTACTGATTCTCTTGATTTTGGTTTCAGGATGGTAAAATGATTATCTGGGATGCTTTCACAACCAATAAGGAACATGCCGTAACAATGCCTACGACTTGGGTAATGGCTTGCGCATATGCTCCGTCTGGAAATCTAGTCGCGTGCGGTGGTTTAGACAATAAAGTCACCGTTTACCCTTTAAGTCTCGAAGAAGATGTTTCAACTAGAAAGAAGACTGTGGGGACCCACACCAGCTATATGTCATGCTGTACATTCCCCAATTCTGACCAACAGGTAATCTAGCATCTTACATAGAATTTTGCTGGCGTCCGTCTTTCTGTGCTTTTGTGCGTTTCGTTAGTTTGAGGACACCCTGAATTTGTGCGGCATTCTGCCGGAGGGAGGATGGCTAGGGGATGGATCACTCCGCTCTGGGCGTGGAGCCGCGCATTTCTGGATTTTTAGGCTTGCGATGATTGGGCCCACCAATCGGACCGTGTTACGCCAGTGCGTAATGGCGTGAGGGGTAGGGAGGTACGGTCAGGGGACGGGAGGGCAGGGCGCACTAAGGTCGCAGTGTCCTTTACGACGACCGGCTTGGGGTAGTGCGTAGCGAGGCTGTACGTTCATGGTATATGCACTGTGATAGTTATAATAATAGTAGTGGGAAGTATAGTAACAACAGAGAGAGAAAGAGAGCGCCCGCGTTTTCAAACGCGGGGCTAAGGCTAGTATACAATATTGTAACTTTTATCTTTATTTTTGATATCTGAAATATCAAGTTTAATAACAGGCAAGTTTACTAGGCTCATGTCTTGACTGGTACTATAGGCCTATATTCCTGGATCCTACTAGATTGGTTTCCTGACATACCATACATCACCTTCTCCGTTGCTCAGTTATCTAAGGCACCGCATTAGAAACCGAAGTCACCGTTGAGCGTGGGTTCGAGTCCCACATCAGGCATGGATTTTTGTAAACGTCCTTTCACTTATCATAATTTATAGTTTGATTATCACCTGCTCATTCGTACGGTTCATACCCCCATATAACCTAGCTTATGGTGGGGTAGTTTTAAGTGAACAATAATCACAATAATCGTAATCATACCGTTGCTGTTTTGCCATAAGGGCCTAACTAACGATTTTTGAGAAATGCTTTTTTTATATATAATTTTGTTCGTAAAAATATCCCGCGTATTTTCTTTCCCAAAGGGCATATGTCTATAGTGATAAATTAGAAAGATATAAGCCATTTCAAGTTTGTGAAATTGTCCGTTTTCTATCCCGTCAACTGCCAAAAGGGCCTAGGCCCTAACTCCCATAAGAGTAAATGAGTAATGGTAAAAAATTGTCTTGAAGAAACACTGTTATGACTTTATCAAGAAAACAATGTGTCCACCTTTTCTACGACAGTATCAACTTTACAGTAGGCCTACATACAGTATGGTGTTGGAAAATAAACTTCTAGAAAGAATACATTGGCATATTTGATTTCATTTTGAAAGTTCATTGTCCAACATTGCATACCATACCTTCTCAAGAATAGATAAAATACAACAATTCAGCAAACATACACCTGAACGGAGAAGATTCATAATTTGTCTCGTGTGTGTGTGGCTAGATTTTGACGGGGAGTGGAGATTCCACGTGCGCTCTCTGGGATGTAGAATCCGGGCAATTACTCCAGAACTTTCACGGGCACGCTGGAGATGTCATGGCTCTGGATCTTGCACCTTCGGAGACGGGAAATACGTTTGTGTCAGGGGTACGTAAATTATCTATAAATATAATATTGTATATAAACTTCAGGTCAGCTTATATTACTTGCTTCTTTTCTGGACGCAAGGAAAATGTTTGTAAACTTCTAAGTCCATTTACAGTTAAACTTATTCTTCTAACTCAGGGCTTTTAGCTTACTGAAATGCTACCTCATTCACGACACTCTTCTTACGTCTAATTTCAATCTGTTGAAATAGCTCCGTGTATCAGCTGTCACTTGAGCGCAACATAACCTAAAAGTTATGTCCCTAAAGTCTAATGAGAGTTTTTAACCATTTTTGCATGGTTTATAATATATAATGTGAGAAATTGCAGAATTAATTTTTTTGCAGAATTAAGTTTTGACAATGTCATGAATGATGCATACGCACTGCTTCAAGTATTGTTCCCAATGTCATTATTAGTTGAAAAAAAACAATAGGCTAGAAACATTCCGCCAAAATTGCAGTTGAGCGTGTGTATGAACACACTGATTGGTCGATTCCTACGTCCTACGTTTTCCGTAAACTTAAGAAACGAAGTCTGATGTTTGCAAACTTCTACGTTACTAATATTGCTAATTACCAAGTTTAGTGTTATTGTGAACATACTCGAAATGCCATTAGACAAACAGTTTGTAAGTTTCTGAGTTTACGGTTAAGTTTAATTGTGAATGAGCCTATATGGTGGAATATTGTTTCTTTTTTTCAGAGCTGTGATAGAATGGTTCTGATTTGGGATATGAGAACCGGACAGTGTGTACAGTCATTCGAGGGCCATCAATCCGATATTAACAGCGTCAAATTCCACCCCAGTGGCGATGCGGTAGCAACCGGATCGGACGATTCAACTGTAAGTATGATTTTTTAATATTCGATGTTTATAATAATTCATGGGTTGCAGAGAGCTTTTACAACTTTTGTACAAAGACTTTAAATAGATGGATTTTCAGTAGCTACATTTATTAGGTAACAATATTTCAATTGGTTTTGGTAATCCTTATCAAGTGTTATCTAAAAAGAGTGTCTTGTTTCAATTCATTTGTGAGTATGGGCACTAAATGAGAAGAGGAAAGGTCGGAATGCCTACATATTACTGGCTCTGATGTACGATATCTGCTTGCCAAAATATCACCATCAATCATTGAATTACAATTTGTATGTACGCTGTTTGTAGCCCTGATTCTTCTAATATTGGATTTATCTCTAATCCACAGTGTCGGCTATTCGATTTGAGAGCCGACAAAGAGGTGGCCGTCTATTCTAAGGAGAGTATCATCTTTGGAGTGAATTCGGTGGATTTCTCAGTCAGCGGTAAGTAACCAACCGTGTCTAGATATTTCGTTCGCATTATGCCGCGGTGCAGCTAGTTTCTGTCTGCGTAGGACATAGGATCTCTCCGTCGCCAGTCACTTGTTACTTGCATTCTTGGCTAGCAGCAGGTCGTTTTGCCTGTTTGCTCTTGCCGCCATTCTCCACACTCTATTTCCGATTTAGTTCCTTAATTTATTTTCCAACATTATTGCGTTCAATGTCGTGCGGTATAACTTTCGTTTTTTGTATCATTGTCCCCCATATCCCCTTTTTTTATGCTGCTCAGTGACCCCACCAACAGCTAGGTTATACGGGGGTACGAATGAGCGGGTGATGATAAAACGATGAAGTGATGATAGGTGAAAGGACGTTAACAAAAACCCATGCCTTATGCGGGACATGAACCCTCGCCCGACCTGACTTCACGGGAGTGGCTTTTCCCATCATTTTCTTTTCTTCATTATTTCTTCGTTTCATCCACATTCTAAGATATGCAGTCCACTACCTTATCTCTCCGCGCGTACGACCTCGCATACATTGTCCCGACCCAAACGTCTAGCATTAGTACGTCTAGCAATGGTATTCATATGAACAGAGTAAAAGGGAAAGAGAGAACAGCAGCTTACCAAGGTTCATAAGCAGATAGGCCTACTCATGCTGGAGAGCCGTTGAGAGAGCACAGAGATGATGATTTTTACACACGAGATTTTGACGTTCTGGCTATTGGTCACAATAGAGTAGAGTAGAGTAGGTAGACTACCGCTGACCGAAACAAAACCGAACCGAAACTAACCGAAACGTCAAAATATTGTGTGTCTAAAATCTCTGTGCTCTCTCAGCAGGTCTCCACCATAAGTAGGCTTATCTACTCGTGACCTTCGGTAACCTGCTTTTCTCTCTTTCCCTTTTACCCAATTCATACGTCAAGCCTCGGGCTATTTTCCCATACCCACCTATACCAAGTAAAATAGTATTCAGTTAAATATATATAATTTATCACTGTAAAATCCGCGTACACAATTGTTTCATGGTAGTATTTGTTGTTTCAGGGCGACTTTTATTTGCCGGCTACAACGATTACACAATCAACGTTTGGGACTCGCTGAAATGCGTTCGCGTCACGCTGCTCTACGGCCACGAGAATAGAGTGTCTTGCCTCCAGGTATCGCCAGACGGAACGGCACTGTCCACGGGAAGCTGGGACTACACGTTGAGAGTGTGGGCGTAAGTGCGGGTCACGTGAGAACGGTAAACTTTCATTTCATTCATTTCTTGTGTTATATTTTATTACATTTTCTTAATCAAACTAGAATATGATTTTATATTTATAATCTTTTTCACTTTAATTGATTTTAGTCTGTATTGTTATTAGTATTTTGGATTGTCGAAGATGTTTTCTGTCAATCGTGTAATACTTGGTGCCATTGCAATATGAGTACAAAGCTAGGAGAAACATTGCGAGTGGCAAGTTGTTTCTTGGCCCTAAAGTACGCTTCTTATAAGTCTGTTTTTTTATTTGCCTTTATTTCTTTTAATACTAGATATACTTTTACACTATTAAGTCTTTTATTTCATCATATTATTATTAGGAAGAGAGTCAAACAATGTGAAATGTATCATAGAATAGTTTGAAGAGTCTTTTTTGTCATTACATGATCTGGACTATGTATGATCTATTTACATAATATAAATATGTATGTAGTTTCAATGTATTGTTAGTAATGTTGCTGTTCGATATAAAAATTATAAAGGATATCAAAATTTTTATATTGAAATAGGCCTGTATCGAAATTTCCATTAACAATCGATAGGCCTATCGAAAATATTGAATAAAAAAATATATGCAATTGTTCACCAGAACATTCAACTGTTCTGTGTCTTTCACATGACTGACTAAATGCTTGAGATTTTGTAATCAGTAAAAAATTCTCGACAACAATGTAGGCTATTATTCGACTTGTTTACAATTTTCGAAATCAATATCGATCATTGTTTCAACATTCAATCAATCTGATATTGAATATCCCAATTCGATATCAAAATCAAAGTCCTAAAATATGGTATTGATCAAAATTAGCGGGATCGAACGGCAACCCTAATTATTGGTAATAATCCATAATTTATTATAATAGAACTACACATTTTATCTACAACTATAAACTTCAATATAATCAGTAGCGAGGTATATGTACGTAGAATCAGGAGCCTTCATTAGCAGTACCGTAGCCAAAATCTATCAATTACATTTACTTTTCCAGTTAACCTCGCAGTCTGCGAAATATATAAACTAATTATAACATTTTTAAATGTTTATATGTTTAATTGTAACGATCTATGAAGTGATATAAAATGTGTCGTGTACAGCTGCGATTAAAATAGCAGGGGACGTATTATTTCAAAGTCGAAGAATTCCATCTCGAGTCTGTGAAATGAATGTAAAGTAGGGTTCGTTAAGCTTCTGTCTATATTGTCACGACTCACGTCTGAGACCATGAAACTATGATTCATAATGAAGTTAGTTATTTGTCTTCGTACTGCCAACTTGGATACTAATTTTGAACTGTTACTTGTAAGTTATGTTCTACAAGCTTTCAGTTTTGTTACAATAAAAATATGAAAAGAGGATTTTCCAGGCTTGGAATAAGATACTGAAATTTTACGTGGAAATTTCAACAAAACTTTAATCGGCATTGAGTCAAAGTTCAGATGTACACAATTTGTTGCAATTCATTGTCTAAACCTACTACAATGACTTGCGGAGATCTAATTGAAATATTATTATGTGTCACTGCCAGTGTGGTAAACCTAATTGTTATTGTATACTGGTGCCTAGTATTATTTACTCGTATAGGCCTAGTATTATTTGTTACAGTATTGTTGGAATAATATATAATTTATGAGAACATCTGAACGATGGTGACCAATTCGTGGCCGAGTGTGGCACGCAAGTCTGTGAGTGAACTGTCGAGCATTTACGTATGCCTAATTGATAATTGGTAACGCTTAGTCTTTCACATTGTCGTTAATGGACTATATGAAATGTGCCCAAACAAGTAGGTACAACAATAGTTATGATTATGGTTTATACATATTACGTATGTATAGACCTACCAGTATTGTATTATGATTATGACATATGTTATCTTAATACTGTAGGCCTAGTCCGTGTCATATATACAAATTAATTACAAAATTTAATTAATTTTAAATTGACAGCTTTTATCGATGTATACAAATTCACAGTAGTAAAATTAAACCTCCGAATAACTTTGCTGTTGGTGGAGCGTTGAGCGAATAATAATCTTGAAATAAAAATTGAATTTTAATTTTTCCACCATTGTACCGGTTAATTTAAAAAATGACTGGAAAATACATCAACATTGTATAAGGCAACATAGGTCATCTTCTTCACCTCCCTTTGATAAGTTTGAATATTTAATTAATTATTGATGAAAATAGAGATTAAAAGAATAGCTAATACCTAGAATGATATGTGTCAAGAGGTTCCATATCAAAGAGCACTGCAAAAGAGAGACAAAGAAATGAAATGAATATGCATATAATAGGTTGCTACGGTTATGAACCTTTGAACCTTTTTATCGCTTCAATCACCACCCATTATACAAAGGTAACATTATATCATTTTTATTTCATTTCATTGTTTGTCCACCTCCCATATGCATGATTTGTCTCTTCAGAATGTCAATACAGGTAACCTGAATTTCTTATTGTACTCTTTTCCTATTAACCAGCCTCGAGTGTTTTATCACACGTGTACACAATATTTCTATTTGACAGTCGGTATTCACTGGCATTTATGATGTTGCGACATTATTTTGGAATGGTTTGATTTTGAAATAGGTAAGAACCACCACTGGTCCAATGTACGGTATATTCACAACGTTTATGATGTGATGCATGAAACTCAATACAGTAAATGTGTTGAACCGTTGAACATGAATGTATGGTACTGTAACCAGTATTATTCTCTTACGAGTGAGACGATTACATTGACATGAAATCACCCGAATGATCTATTGTCTTGTATCCAAGCATATGAGTACCGTACCTTACTTGGTTGAGTGTTTTGCAGGTCAAAGTGCTTAAATTCCATAGAAAGTTAGAGTACGTCACAACCCTGAAACTAGATTTTGATGAATATTGATGATATTTATTTCCCTAATTTTAGATATAGGCACCTCCTTAATCTATGATATAGGCTAACTAAAAATCATCATTTTAATTTCAGAAATAATAATATTTTTTGTCTTCCAGAGACCATGAGTCGTTACTTAGGCATTACCGATTCTATATATAAACATATGAACAGAATCGAGTAATGTCTATGTCACAACTCAGAAAAAAGGTCGGATGCTGGAGTACAAATGAATAAATTATAATTTCTGAAATTGAGATGATGATTTCTAGTTTTCTCTAAAATCAAAGATAAATATTGTCATGATTTGTCAAAATCTATTTTCAGGGTTATAATGTCCTTTGAGCTGTTCTATATTGATATTTGATTATTATGTGAATATTTGACGGACCAATACCGGTACCCAGCTTTACGGAAGTCCTAGTTTTGATAATTTCATTTTTTAAATGAATTTGACTGAAATTCTTGTTTTCGTTTTCCGTTAGTAGGCTATTCTATTACGGTACTTTAAATTGTCAAGTTCAAATTCAAAGAAATAATAATCGTATAAACTTTCATATTTTTATTTCAATTATTGATAAATAGTGGGCCTAGTAGCCTATTATTATTTATTGTTGAATATAATAATGGAATATTACACAAAGTATTATTCAAAGGATCACATACTTTATACGTGTTATCTGACCATGATCTGACGATTGATGAGCATTTTTCTAATGTTCAACTAATAGATCTCTACATTTTTTTTTGACTTCCCTCTTATAATTACGAATATGAAAATCGAACAAGTTTTTTAAAGTCGTAATAGGCCTATAATAGTTCATTCATGTCGTTTATAAAAACAGCGTACAATCTTTATCAATAAGAATAAGGCATTTCATTTTTTTTCCATTTCCAGCCATCACAGTATTCTTTGTTGTGTTGAAAGCACTTCCAGTTTTTGAATAGTTTGTCTTGATAGTTTGTCTTCAAGGTCCAGTATAGTTTTGTAAACATCCAAGTGCCAAGTGGATCATGGAAGTGTGCCATCTCTTTGTATTTAATTCTCATTGCCAATTAATTGTTTGTCTTCCTCTAGTGCCATTATTTTTTTATTAATTTTTAGTGGTAAAAACAGAGTTCTCTTTTTTATACTTGATATCTTATATTCAATTATTTGTGATTGAAATGTTATTATATCTCCAAAATATTATTGAGATTATTATCATTTGTATTCTATGTGAAGTGTATTGATTTGAAAATACCCGTGAGTTTATTCGCCCCTTTTCAATTTTCTTTGTGACTTTTAATTAACCGTTATAATCTTGTACAGTCTACATAGTCGTCAATTAAAAGTTTGTGTAATCCTCTTTGCCAGATTTCTCTTAGTATTTCAATTTTATACATCTCTTTTTCATTATTATAATTTACATATTATTGAAATGCGTATGTACAATGTAGACTCAGAATGAAAATATTGAAATACCATACTTAAAATACAAATTAATTAGTCCAAGTATTACGTTTTCTCAGAATTATTTTCTTTGATATACAGAATTACTTGTACTTTTAAATAGTATAAATCTAGATGAAAATGTTGACTGCCATTTATTCAAACAGCCAGCTAGGTCAGTTCATCATGCCAGTAGATCTTTAAATCTACAGAAACACTGTCTTTAAAGTTAAAACCATATTTCAACCCCATCAACATCAGCTCTATGATGTTCTTCATTTTTACGCAGTGTCACTATTTGCATACATTTGCATAATACTGGGCAGTGTCTGTTGCTATGCTACGATGACTGAGATATTCTGACACTAGAGCGCTTTGTCTTGTCTTTGTTAACGCTTGAGAAACTTTAGTAGACTTTAGTGTCCAGAATCATGGACATAGTTTCCCCTAGTTTTTTTTTGTCCATTTTGGAAATTTTTACTTTCTATTTTTATTTACATTGTTATTAGTAACATGAATCATTTTCAAGAACTGAAAATATTATAGATATTTTAATTCCATTTATTAATGAGTCCGCACATATAGATAATTATTAATCATGCATTGCTGTGAGAAAATGTTAACTCTACAATAACCCTCATAACTAAAACTTCATAGTTTTGTGTAGGCCTATCTGAAACTTCGTGAAAATGACTGAACAAAATGCGTTTCAAAACTGTGCCCTATATCTAAAAAAGCTAAGAATCAAAATTAACTTGGTACCCTTTCCCTCCCTTTCAAATGTTCGATTATTATTATACTATATATTCTTTAAATATCATTATTTCTATTGCTCTTATTAACTGATTTAATTCAAGTTATTGAAAATGCTAACCCTGTTTTTAATAATCGTAAAGATATTGGTTGAACGAGCGAAGCAAAGACTCAATTTCACTGAGAAGAAAAACTGAAAAATCTGCGGTGGGGGGTTGCGGTTTTCTTTTATGTTTGTGCTCACACGGTCAAACCGAAGAATCTTTTGATGAAACTTTGTGCTTACGTTATCTTTTTGATACTGTATGGTCTTGAGGCACAATCGACTGAACCACTTTTGAGAAAAATAATAACAAAATTTTAGAAACCCCAATAAGAATGATTGAGGAAAACTGGATTTTTTTTCATGAATATATTCAAATCTCTGCAGAATTTAAGCATACAAATTATACACATAATCATGTTGAAGTTCTGCATAAATTGTATGAAAATTATTATGTATTTTTTTTACATCAAGTGAAGCTATTAAGAAAACGGTTAAAGAGATCAACTAGTAAAGCCAATTTAATCGTGAAACGATTGCGATAATCAATAGGTAAATCACGAAGGCAGAGAGTTGAATAGATTCAAAATAAAGGTGTTTATATTACTTTTCATTACAATTCATATAAAAACTCACTCATCTTACATCGCATAGACCTATGCTACGTTTTACTGGTATCAAAAATCATTATGGCTTGATTCTCCAATTTCACAAAATGCATATCGTAAGTGTATCTTGTCAAAAACTTTTGTTCGTGATTATTTATATTAATTGTCCCTTGTACAATTGGCAATGCACTCTCTCATATAGCCACTGTTGAATCCAGGCATTCCTGTCTCCCCCTTCCATTCCCTCATAATACATAATTACAACATTTTCATCATTTTCAGCCCTTTCACTTTGAAATATACACAGACCGTTTTTCAGTCACGTGGAAGTAATTTGTTGCTGCTGTTTTTTTGTCTTTTTTTGTGGATAAACGTAGCAATTCAAGCGAAATGGCAACTTCCTGTTTTCTCTTTCTGTGCGTTCCAGATATGAAACGGCGTAACAAATCAGTAAGAAACTTTTTTCAACATCCAATCATAGATGTACATAGTTCAAAATGGTACAGTGGATTTGACCGCTTTTAAGGAAAACAAAATTAAACTTGAAAATAAATTACACAATTATAATAACTATAATTACTCTATCAAGAATATAGGTGAACAGTATTTGATGTGTTACTTTATTTAGAAATAAACATTCTTCTCTCAAAAATAGGTTTTGCTATTATATCTAATATTTACTTTCATACAAACAAGCATAGCCCTACGGTTAAATTAATATTCAAACAATAATAATAATGTCGTTGATAATAAACACATATGTAGAGGTATACATGTAAATAACACTAGCAGGGAAATATTGGGTTTAACTCTGCACCCCCAGGATATAAATAAACCCTCCCCTCCCTCCCCCAACAGTCTGAATTCACCACTGCATACACGCATAACTCATATGTAGCTAGTAATAATTCACCAGTGTTTGTTGTGGTCGTGCCAACGTAACAGTTTAGAACAGGGGTCTCCAAACTTTGTACCCTAAGGGCCATACTGATTCCTCCACCAAGTCCCAAGGGCAAAGAGTAGTACAACGCCACCTTGTGGGGAGCTACATAAATCTTATTAAAGATACTTATAATGTTCAATTTCATTATGTGAATTACCCATGTGTGTCACTTTTTGTAAATTTTTAGGATGATTCTCATATCATTAATTACAGTTGAAATGTTCAATTTCATGTGTATATCAGTTATTGTGTTTCTTAATTGGTCGTTATATAAGTAAGTTACATTTGAGTATTATTTTGTACGATTTACTTGCATTGTAAATTTTACATTTTGTAATCAAAATAAACTATGGCGGCCCGGTTACAATGTAATCAAAATGAACCATGGCGGGCCGGATTGGTGATGCTCGCGGGTCGGTGTTGGCCATGCGGGTCGTAGTTTGGAGACCCCTGGTTTAGAATATAGTTGCGCTACTGTACAACTTTCACATATTATTTTGCCCTGTTAGGTTGGTGATAGAACAGAGCCGTACCGAGATCAGTGGTGTGGTCGGATGGCAAGACTGTATATATACGATATGCCTATGTATTGCCATTTATCCAAGTCCATTAAATGAATGCATTTGCCACTCCACGTCTGGCATACAAATGCCCTTCAATTAATATTAGGCGAAAAGCGTTTCCACACGCAAACAATCGCAGGGGATGCGATGTCATATGTCGGATTCAGACCCACAGGCACGAATATTTATATTATCGTATTAAGAGTGTATGGGAGTTGATTTAGAGATATATCACTGTTTTTGTGATAACTTTCGAATGAATTGAGATATCAACATTCTAAATACGGAGGAAACAGAGATATTTATTTATATTGGGTTTTAAGGACGCTAAGTCAACTATCGCTAGCGGTAGTAACTGAAGTCACTATTGGGCGTGGGTTCGAGTCCCGCATGAGGCATGGGTTCTTGTAAACGTCCTTTCACCTATCATCACTTCATCGTTTCATTATCATCCGCTCATTCGTATCCCCGTATAACCTAGCTGTTGGTGGGGTCGATAAGCAACATTACAGGTGAAGTTATAATTTGACCACATTCAAGGTATTACACATATCTATGTTTATTCCGTATCAGAATTTTGATAACTAATTTCGCTTGAAAGTCATCACAAAAACACTGGTATTTCGCTAAATCGACTCCATGCACTCTCAATGTTACAATCGGGAGAGATATGAAAATTGAAATACTTGGTGAATCGGTATTTCAAATAACAAAACAAATGCAAAAGATTCTGTCGTGTTGTTTGTGTATGAAGTTATACTTATTAGAAAATAACTGAACATTTCTTTTCTTTTTCCAGACTCTTATATATAGTATTCAGTAATTTGAATGTATATATTTATAATATAGAAAATCTTGTATATTTATATTATTCTGTTGAAAAGTGTCTGTTAAATTCTTGCATTTTGTTACAACCCAGCGCACACCTGCATAATACTATCCAGACTATTTTATTCATCAAACCCTCGTCATTTGTTCTCATGAAATTACTGCATATTGCGTCTAATTGTAATCTGTTTAAATGACAGTTCAAATAAGTATGTGCCCGCAGGGGAATGTAAAATACTCAATTAAATCTGTGCTCGTATTTGTTGAAAATGTTCTAGAATTGTGCAGGTGTATGATGTGTTCTAAAGCCATCGTCGTAATTACGTACGGTAACATACTTGAGTGTCTTTGATACAGGACGAACAAACATGATATTTCCTCGTAACACCTAATTGTTTTAAAACTCGACTTTCATGTGGTACGTCGAAATATCCGATATTTGTTATGTTCATCCTATATCTGCACGAAAACTATTCAAACTATCGAAACAAATATTATTGTTCTTCATAAGGTGTGAATGATATTTTATGTAAGCATTTATTTCTGTTCTAGTTGTAATTTTGTAAAATAGAATTGTATAGACAAGTGTTATCTCTAAAATTGTGCAATACAAAATGATATCAATGTTATACTTGACTATTATATTCCTCTATAAAAGTCACTGAATGTTTTAGAAACTAAATTCTCTCGCTCTTCTTCTCAAGCGCGAAATTCAAATCACTCGATCGAGAATAAGAATAAATGATATTTGAAGTGATTTTCTTATTTCATTTCCCATCATTTATCGCATGACCGTGCTTTTCCGTCCCTTTGATGTCTATAATGAAGTGGCACTCCACTCCTTTTCCTTGTTCTACGTCACTCGAGTAGGCTATGAATCTCTCAAGGTGCCAACTCGCACAGTGTGTACCTAATGCAGCGTGCCGCCCCCCCCCCCCTCTCCCCCGTCCACCCCCGTCATGGCGTCATGACATTACATTTCACGGTACGGCGGTCGGTGGCTTATCTCACTCATCTGCTGCGTATTCCGCACGTCGCCCGTTGCTACCACCGAAGAGACGGGTGTTCTCGGTCGGAAACTTGCGCCCTCGAGGGATACACTTTATCTCATGATGCTGCCTTGTACGTAGTAAAATCATGCAACAGAAGCAAATCATTGTCGAACGCCACGCGCGAGATTTCACATTTCCTTTTCCCCACCGCGAATCGACTAAAAGATGCATGCTGGGGAGTAATAAAGTTCGACTTTATCATGGGTGTGACTGTTATGGAAGAGAGAGAAAAATACGAGATGTCAACATGCTCTCGAAAATATGTGATTCTAGATTTTGAGACACTCCTCTCTCTCCCGCCGTCCCTGCGTGGGGACCCCGACATCGTATTGACCGTCGTTGGCTCGTGGTGCGCAGTATCGGATTGATAGCGTCGGCGTCGTGGTGATAATAATATCAAAGGGCTGAAACTAGTCTCTCTAAGCACTACCCTGGCGCGCCGGGCCCGGGCTTACCGAGTCGACTCCACGCCTATCCGGCCCACGGTCTTGTCGCTGTTCAGTTCATTGTGTACTTAATTGAGACAATGTGATCAACGCGAGAATGACCGCATTATCTTAGTGCCTAGAGAGAATAATTACAGTAGTCCTTGATTCTTCATTAGAACTTGTCTAGAAGCCACTTTGAGAACTTTCAAGTCTTTTGTTAGGCGTGGAAGTTGATAATATATCATAACAAACCTTTCCGGTTTGTCTTTGCCGACAGTTCATTGTGGTAGGAAACGGTTAAAAGTGAAGTGTTACAAGCAATAAAGAATTCGAATAGCTACTAAAAACGTTTTGCTACGTTCGTATCGTAAATCGTTAAGTAGCCGTTTGAAGACTATTTGTGACGTATAAAATTGAATTCAATTGTTGGTTATGTCTACTACATAAAAAAAGTATAAACCAGAAACGCTTTTAGTGGATGTTTAGTCCTTTTACTCGATGTTCAAGTGTGCTAATATAATAACAACATCAACTTATTGTCTGTCTATGTTAACATTACCGCAATCAGCGAGGGAAAATTATTATTTAACGGACTATCAACAGTAATGACCTTATTCTATCTATCTCGTGTAACATGATGGAATCTAATTGTTCTCTAGTGACTACTATTTCCATATATTTCATTAGTTGTACGTCCCTCTCATAGTGCAATCAGTAATCAAGGCAGACGTTCAGTTCTGGTAATGTGAAAGCACGTTTGCATACATTTACATACAGTTATACTAGACAATATATCCATCCTGCTGCTCGATATTGTACATACGTTAGCTCGTAACTGACAACCGGTGCATCGGAATCAATTGAAAAACATGCATTTTATGCGACTTCAATCACTCGGTACTCGTCACGTACACTTATTTTGTGTTCGTTTGTAAAATCAGCCGATAATATAAACAATCCGGAACTCGGCCAGATCATCATGTCGGACTTCGGCTCTCTGATCATGCCGCTGGCGATGCTGACTCTCATTATACTTACAGGTAAGCCAGAAGTAGCAGTTAAATATGTAAATAGTGTAGTAAGTAGTTATTAGTTTATGATTGTATATTAGGGTTGAATCTTACGTATGAGTATGCTTTAATAATAAATTTGCAATGCTGAATCTTATTATACTTATACGTAAGTGAGAAGTAGCAATGCTTATGTAAATAGTGGATAATTTAGTTCATAATTTATAATAAGTATTATATTGGGGTAAAATCTTCCGTATGAGTATGGTTCACTAATAAAATAACATCGTGTATGTTAGTAATGATTCCCCTAAAATGGGCCCGGGGCCGACCGAGATGAGATGCAGTGTTTTTTCAAATAATGTTGCTAATTGCAATCTTTTCATGCTATACATAATTCACATTTAAATGCATGCACAGTATTTTCATTATTATTAATAACATAAAACTTGATAGAAAATCTTGATTCCCCAATTAAGGCCAATGATGAAAGGCAGCATCGTTCGGACGGGTCACCGCAAGAGTGACCTTACGACCCCAAAAGAAGCAATTAATTTTAAAGTATTACTCATTTGAAAAATAATAATCTCATAGATAGTGAATAATTCAAACATTTGCATTGGGGAGGGAAACAAACTTCAACCGTCTTGTAATTTTAATTTTCTGTTTGATCAAGTCTTCTGTGATTTTCTTCTCATGGTCTATGCTTTTATTCTCTATTCATGTTATTCTATAAATTGAAGATAAAAGCAATTTTTGTAATGGGTTTTCGTTATTGTTTTATTTTTTATTATTTTTTTCATTATTTATAGATTCAACTATTATTTTTCATCAATTTTCGTTAAAAAAAGTATTAAACAAAGAAAACAGTATTGAATAAAAATTGAAGTTTGTGGTCAATATTAATCAAGATATAAGATAATCATAAGAGATATAAACTTATTCCATACGTATGGTAAATTTATATTTCTCGGCACAATTAACCCATTTATACCCATTCATAGTCTATTAAATTAACAATTGTAAATAAATATAGAAAACAAATCTTATACCTCCAGTTTTTCGGAGCCTATTCATCATTAGGGCTGTTGTGAAATATCTCCCAAGTACTGCATTTCTCCTTCGCAATGTCTTAATTGAAGTATCGTATGATGAAGCATGACGGAGAATACAACTGTGAAAGCCGGAAACAGTATGTTATAAATAACTGGTGATAATTCACAGTGTTCCGTGCTCGGTGTTCGAACTCACGCCCAACATGATAACACAATAATTAAAAACATATCTAATGCTTTGCATGGCTATAACTAATATAGATGCTCAACACAGCACAATGAATAGAACTCAGTACGTAAATATGATTCCTGGTTATAAATAATATAGTCATTGTAGGCCCTACTTATAATTAGTACTAATGGACGAACGCATACAGCGTGGTTTATATTGTAAGTTACTAGATTAAATTTGCAAGCGAATAGATTTATGAAAATACATTGTAGGCGTCTAGTGTGTTTATACGATTCAATAAAATGGATTCAACGTTGTAATGCGTTTTCCATTTAGTGTTAGCGAATGCTCGTTGGGATTTCGGCTGTACAGTGAATCTGTGTTAAGCCGGTGGAAATTGCCTGACACGATTTACTGTCTTTTAAATACTTCTGTTGGTACGACGCAAACGTGAATAAAATGTGTTTTAGACTTGATCGAGCAAAGATCAAACCGTAAATCGACTATAGCTAACGTTTTAAAAGGAAGACTAACATTAATTTCAAGCATGTTACACACAAGAACGAATTTACGTTTCAACTTGAGACGTAGGCCTACATAATGGGTTCTATGGAAAATGAGTTGACAGTGTGAAAAAAATTGACTAAATTGATTGATGTGGAGCTTGACAGAACCATCGACCAACATATTAGTACACTTGTGTGCTGCTTTTAAGGAACAAAACGGTTCAATTTATTGAAGAGAATTGCTGATTTTTATCTTTATTTGTGCTTTAATTTCTCATATATATAAACCTCCAAAGGCTCCAAAGTGCACAGGATAACAATCAAAATAAAATACATGAAAAAATCTAATAAAACCTATTGAATAACTGATGGTATTGAAATGATATAAAATTGAAATAAAATTGAAATAATTAACGATAAGATACAAAAATGATGACACTTATAATAATAAAGTAGTAACTAATTCTTCTTGAAAGTGGTCCAACTGAATTTCCCTACAAACAGTCAAATCCAGGGCCCGGATTCCCTCCGAAGTCCGAAGTCCGAAGTCCGAAGTCCGGGGCCGGAGTCTTAACTTTAGGATGACTTAAGTTAGAACCAAGATAAGTCCTTAATGAAACTTTTCGTGACTACGTCTTGGAGCTATTTCCGGTCCTAAGTCAAGCCATCCTAGTCCTAGGCGTGGGTTTTATCTAGGTCCTATCTTATATCGGTCCTAAGATAGGACTCTTTGTGAATCCGGTCCCTGGTTTACTGGAACCTTAGCCCTTTCCTAATAAACCACTATGGAAATCGTGCTAGGCCTAGAGCTAACTCCAAGAGATTAGGACTCTGATTGGATTATATTTACTAATCAAGTTATCTACTTTGGCAACATGTTCCACTCTTCCTGTTGTTAGCACAAAATCCTAGCTGCTCATGAGGTGGAATATGAAATATGACAAATTATTGCTGTCTAAGAGACCGTGACTTTGTTTTACTTTGTTTGACTTTGTGAGTTTTAATAAAACTTTGTGATTATATTGTCACCATAGAAACTATGTTCCCATCAGTGGCGTAAATATCGGCGATGCAAGCGGTACAGTGGCACAGTGGCCCACGGCTAAATTTACTTCGGGGGGGGGGGGGGGGGGCACTGAGACTGACGCTATTTGCAAAAAATCTAATTTATAATTTATACGTTTAATTTTTTGGGACTATAAACGAGACACTCGGTGTGGGTTCAATCAACTCAGAGAGCAAGATAGATTCATTTTAGTGATGCTGCATAGAGACATTATTACAGATCAAAAAGCAGGGCGAAGGAATTTTAATAGCAATGAATGAGGGAATTAGATAATAGAATAAATTTATGTGCAATTAATAGTATTCTATGTCGTTTTATAAAATGAATAAAAATAACGAAAATTCAGAGAAAATTTGAATCAAAACTAGAGGCACACAAGTGCTTTTCGTGACAAGGCAAAATATGAAAAGGGGGAGGCCCATTTATTATACATTTTGCACTCCTGCGTCGTCGTACCTTGTTACGTCACTGCTTACCATATATGTTACCAATGAATGTTACCAACCATCCATAACCTTAATTGGGGGATTTTGTGTAAAGTTTCTGTTATATATGTATGTAATTATATAGCTCTTCCAGTAAACATTGGACAATGAAAGTCCTATGTTGGAGCTAGTCTAGACCTGGCTGGCACTTTCTTGGTTTATTATAGGTAAGGGTCCGGGAGTTTGTAATTGATGTGTTTCCCCGTTTGACCTGTAGAGAAAGCGAAAGAAAAAAAGCGCACAAACTAACACCTTTGTTGCCAGGACGTGTAATTGAATCTTCACTTACATGTAACACTTTTAATAAAACAAGTCAAATTAGATAGAAATAAACGTTTGCAATGGGACGCTTCCCCATACAGTTCAATATGTACGCCTCAATTCCAGCAAAGAAATACATTTGGCATAATATTATAGCAAGCAATTGGACCGAAAATTGACCCATTTAAAACGCGGCCTTTATATATTCATGTCTTGTATGAATAATTAATTAATTAGAATGTTGCTTGTAACACAATCTTATATTAATTCATGCTCTTTTGAAGTACGTTTACAAAGCCTTCTAGTGGCGTACGCGCTTCAAGTAGGCTATATTAGCTAAATGCGTGCGTAGTACCAGGATTTTTATTACGGTCTTACAAACCATCAAAAATGATAATTACAACATTTTATACCTCATAAACATTACAATTAAAAATTAGCGCGTAATATACATACTGCATTTTATGCCGCTTTTTATTTTTACCAATTTGGCATTCTTACATTTCGCCCTCAAAAGACTTAACATTACCAATTGGTTATGGATGTCGACGCGCCGTAAAACCCAAATATACATAATTCATCACCAATTGGTTATAATATCTTCACTATACATCCGTCATATTTCCATTCATCGTTCAGGTAGGCCTACTAGATACGGTAAATTGAAGCCGTAAATTTTTATTGCTTACTTCAAGATAATATGTAAAGAGTAGCGTTGGTTTTCCGGTCTTTTGGTACACAGTTTTTTTTTTATTATTTTCTCAATTTTATTACATCAATACTTTTTGCTGATTTGTGTCATATTTACTATCCATAATATTATGAAGGACTCTGAAGATGTTCGATTTAAAGGGGGCTTATTATTACAAATACTTCTAATACGTATTACCACCTGTATTTGTGCAAATTGTAAATCATCATATTCTCTCGTGTCTCCTTATTAACGAAAACATAGTAAAGCATGAGTGGCTTATCTCAAAAACCATCAACAATATATTTATAAGACTTGAAACATGTCATAAACAATAAAAAGTATCACGAGATTTATTTTCATTGCTTTACCACCATCTTGAACTACGTTAACTATGTACGGTTTCATAGAATATGAAGTTTTTGATTTCTATTTATTTTTATATCCAACGATACAAAACTAACCGTACCATCACTGCCCAGTTTAGCTCGATTCAGCAAATCGGTATACGGTCAAATGGCAATGCAGTGATTGATACGATAGTGGCTTTAGTTCGAGCTCCGTCTGGATCATAAAGAATCGTACGAGACAGACAATTGCACTGACCTAATATCTCGATGATGCCAGGCGTCGTGACGCTCACCGTCGATAGAAATAATTGAGAGAGTAACCAACTGGGAGTCTGGATAGAGTAATCATTACCAAACCGAGTGGTGGTTTTTCATAGTCGAGGGTGATGGAAAATGTTATCTTGACAGTTACCTCGTAAATTGGCATTTCGAGTTTAATTGAATTGACGTTAATTACTATTTATCGGATGTGTATTATCTTTTTGTTTGAGTGCATCAAGCTATTTCGTAGCAACATATTACGATAGACGATATCCAGATAATTGAGGACTTGGTCGTGATAAAATCTATAGCTCATATTTATTTGTACCAATGATTAACGGTATATGCCAGTATATGGTGAAAATATACAAAAGTATAAATATTGATAATTGTTCTTTTCTTTATTTCTTCATTTATTTATTTTCTTTCTTTCTTTCTTTCTTCTTCTTTCTTTCTTCTTTCTTTCTTTCTTTCTTTCTCTCTCTCTCTTTCTTTCTTTCTTTCGTTTTTTCTTTCCTTCATTCATTCGTCCATTCTTTCTTTATTTCTTTCTTTCTTTCTTTCTTTCTCTCTTTCTCTCTTTCTCTATTGATCCACAGATTTGCACACGATACAAATGTAGGAAATGTCAAAACGATAAACTGAAACTAAAAATAAACTGACAGGAAGAGATAATCGAAAAAGATAGTTAATAGATGTATGATGATAAAATAGTTCTATTGAGGCTTTGAACTGATCAATTGATTGAGGTCATAGAAGGGGTTCTGAAGTAGAAAATATTTCAAGTTAAATCACAGAAGTTGTACTTAAAGGACGAAAGTTTAGTAAGGTTATAGTTATAGGCCTATATGGGTATGGTATAGTTTATTATAAATAGTTGTGCAAAGATGACGAGGGCTGCGTTTAGATACACCATTTACAAATAGTCTATTAAATACAGGTCGCTTACAGTTGGCAAATTATCCCGTAGTTATTATTGAATCTAGTAATTACAATTATAGTTGTTGTGATAGTTATAGTTATTAATGACTGGTTCTCTATTGCTGAAGTCATGGGTATACTAGCTGTTTCGGGAGATATCTTCAATCTGCCTTCAATCCACTGCAATCATTGATTGATCTTGTTATACGGACGAGAATGTAATTAATTAATTTTCAATAGAACTGATTTGAATTATATTCTTATAACACTATAATTGCGTATAGGTATATACAGCAGAAGTTATAATTTAAATCTTGCTCAAAATGTAGAAGAGTAACGACAAGTAAGAAGAGAAATATGGATCGTAGAGAGAAGGAAATAATAGTTGATGAATTACTTGATAACCTTATTTTTGTAGTGTGAGTTATTCCCTAAATTCCCTTATTCCCTCTACAATTATTCTATTATTTTTTTCTAAAAAATCAAATTACAAATAACTCTACTTTTTCGCAAGTGATATTCTATATTCAAAAACGAATATTTCTATAGATATTAAATCAATCATTTAAAACAAAACATTTCCAATAATTGTTAGAAGGCTTATTAAAAACATGAATAGTACAATTCTCAATGGAACCATCACATTTCTACAATGGCGAAAATGTTCAAAGAGAAGATTTATTCAATTCCTCATTTCTCAAATTAATTACAATATGAACATTCTATAACTTGTAGCGGCATATCTATTATTATAACCACCTTTGATACTCTTTGACAGTCTAGAAAATATGACAAATTACACAAAAAGCAACCCTAAAAATACTGTCGACAGTATATAGATATCGCGAAAGAGAAACTTTTCCTATATTTAATACAAAATAAAGTTATACTCAAAAGGGGTTATCATCTAGTTTAGGGTGAAGAGCTTTGATATTTCAAAAGAATCAATTATTACACTTGACAATGACATGTTACAATAATGTAGGCTTATAAGCTGCTATATGGAAGAAAAAATGACAAAGGCGGTTTTCCTGCCCGCACGAAGTTATCGTCAAAGGGACTGTGATGAGGACTAGCATGAGTGTTGGGCTGAGGGCAGTCAGCCATGGTGCAGATTAAACGCTGAATCGTTATGGAAGTTAGTATTCTTGTCCACGCACGCTCGTTTTTTCCATTCACCATGATTCTTTTTTTTTTTTTTAATTGCAATGCCGTGAAGAGATTGCTGAACGGTGCCGACTGACTTATAATGTGCACGATGAAACTCGTGGAAATTGAAAGCATTCATTAAATATAGTAATAAAATATAACGAACTGTACTCTATAGAGCAATATAAACAGAGATTACAAAATGGTGACCCATTTTCTTGTCAAGTGTGTAAGTACTGTGACACACGAGTTAAAAAGGTCGTTTGGCATTCACGACGGGTAGTTTAGGAGTAAAACAGAAAAATATAATCTACTATAAAGGTCCCATTGCGAGGGTGAAAGTCGTGCTCTCTATAGGTCTACTATTGACATAAAATACTTTTCAAACAATTCTTTTGAAATAGGGAGCTTTTATTACACCACATTTTCCATTAATTCTAGAGTTTTAAATTAGGTTCATTTTAATACGGGTTTTGTTGTAAATCCTGGTAGGTATACTTGCGGTAATATAAACTGGCTTATTCCACGGAATAAAAATGATCATTTTACAAATCCATACTTCAAGCCATCACAGTAGGGTCTAAATACTGCAAATACTATATATCTGCACTATCAGATAATCGAAGCTCAATGTATTTTAATCATACATATATTTTAGTTTTTTTCATTCTGAATTGTTTTTTATGTGTTCCCAAGTGCACATTTTATAATACCACCTTACGTTTTTGTATATTGAATTATGCAACCACATAAAAAAAAGTTCCGTTCGGAATTATAATTCCCATTCTAATTCAGTTCGTATCGTTAAAACCACAGAATGTATTTCTTACAAATACAATTTCCACTCATTTGTATTCAACTCGCCGTTATACGTAACATTCCAGAACAAAAATATTTATCTTCCATTTAATCATCTTTCCATCACGTCGCTATTTGTGTACTCCGAAGATTTAACGCTATCCTCACAATGAAATTCCATTCTCTACACTAACAATACACTATTCTACCACAATATATATCTCTCTCTCTCTCCGTCACTAATAAGCTTTCCATTGTTTGCGTTTCAGATTCGACGCTTTCAGATGATACATTCCATAACCACCACCATCTCGACGCCGATGAAAGGACGCTGACGGAGGATGATACCGACCTCACGCCTATATCCACGTCGCTACGTGGCCCTCACTTCGAGGAGTCGGCGTCGAAGAACGTGACTGCCCTGGTGGGCAAAACAGCGTACCTCAATTGTAGGGTGCGAAATCTCGGTAACAGAACGGTAAGAACTGATCTGATTATGTATTTATGAATGTGCAAAACAGCATGTCTGTCTCTCCCTCTCCGTCTCCCTCTCTCTCGCGCGCGCTTTCTCTTTCTAACTTGCTTTAGACGAGGAGAGGTGATGAGTGAATGAATATCACGTAGTCGGTTGTTGGATTTGATTAGTCAAGAGTGAAACATGAATGTGTTATGAATGGATTGTATAATATATAAATGAAATGTCTGGTGTGAGAGAAAATTGAAAATGTGAACGAAAATAACGGTGTTGTTATTTTTGTTGTATAAATGTGTGTTTGTGAGCAAAGTAAAGAAGAGGATATTATGTTCAATGTCTTCCGGACAAATATAGAGATTTTTAGTAATGGTTAAAAAGATAATAACGAATAGGATTTAGAAACAATTGAATTCGGTTATTTCACGTTATATTGTATTCTTTTCTTTTTCTTTATTAGAAATCTTTTTTCTTCATACGAAGTGTCTAAACAATGAAGTCTTCTACGAAGAAGATATCTCGTATAAATCGGAAAAAACAGTTCACTACTCAATAAAGTAAACGTCGACGATCACAATAATTCGATTCACAATATAATTTGATATTTATTCATCTTGCAAACCTGAAAGATCCATCAGCTTATCATCATATTTGTCAGCATTAGTAATTGTCATTAGTTACATATCCGTCTAGCTTTATTCCAGGGTTGTTAAAGGACGTCACAGCCATGAAACTAGATGTTAATGAATAATGACGATATTTATTATGAAAATTTCAGAGAAAACAAGGAATCACCATATCAATTTCATAAATTATAGTCCAAATACCATGAGTCATGACGTGGGGCATCAACGATAGTGCATAGAAACATGTACAGAAACGAGTAATGTCTATACGTCACGACTCAAAAAAAAGGCCGCGTCCTGGAGGACAAATAAATGACTTATAATTTCTGAAATAGAGATGATAATTCCTAGTTTTATTTTAAATTGAGGATATATACAGATCTATATATCCATTATTCTATAAAATCTAGTTTCAGGGTGGTGAAGTGTATGCCAATAAACCCGGCGCCACCACCCGTGGATTCACATAGGCTATGCGGTGGAATAACAGCGATGATGAAATGAATCAGATATATCAGCTTTCGGATATTGAGTGGTGACTATACAGTTAAACACAGAGGAAGGTTATTTTTATTATTTTTATATTGGGTTTAACGCACTGTAATGATGGCGAAGATCTATTGGCGTCGAATGGATGATTAATTAGATGTTGGGATGATGTGATGAAGATTTCTAGGATTAGTCTTCTTATTTTAGATTAGAAATAACTCTTTATAACATCTTCCAATTTAGCGTTGATTTGATTACATAAGCTTATTTTTATTAGGCCTATATCTTATTCCTTTAATAAAATATTTCAGAAATTTTATCTCTGGAATGACCCAACTAGAATTCGTTCTACGCGTGTATGGTGGTGACTTTACGAGTTTAAAAAAAACGTGAAAGTGAAAAAGTTAACAAACACGGCGCTTCCACCCGTGCGTTTATAGTACCTTCACGGTACGTGCCATTGCGTCCACTGACAAGGCACGATTCTACTTTCTTCCAACTTATATATCAAACTAACAAAATAAGAAAAGAGAGAAAACAAAAAATCTGCGATAAAAAGCATTAGCAATAGATTCCCTATTCCTTGTTCGAAACCCGATCTGCATTCTCTCTCTCTCTCTCTCTCTCTCTCTCTTTTCTCTTCTCTTTCTATACAGAGTTTATAGAAGCGACTTATTGACGATAAGATTATCACGTACCATCTTTATCATTAGCAATTTGTCTTTGTTATATCACTTCTTATTCTCAACTCCGTTCAGACTCTCGCGGAATGTGATTTGTAACCCGAAGTGTATCTAAAATGACTATAATTCAACTCTAAACTAGTCGGATATGTTCTATCCTCAGTTCAACAATAATTATTTTACGTTTCTCCCAGAGATCATAATGATCACATGAATGATATTTGGGTTTTATGGCGCGTTGACATCTAGGTCACATACTTGCGCATCAATGATAAACGAACGTATACGATTATGCAATGCGCATACTCTACCTTGAAATACATGGAAAATAGGTTTTTTCTCGTCGTATTTAATCCCTGAATATACGAAAACAAATACTTTGTATATTATATAATATAACGTAATTTATTCATTTTTTTTCCATAACGAAAACCTACCTTCATTAATCCACGTTATTTTACTCTGAACTCATTTGTGAAAAAGTAAAATGAATGTGAATCTTTTGCGATAGAAGCGAGAGCTGTGTTGTTTCCATACCTCAAACAGGGCATTATCACGGCTTCTGTCCTGGGGCTATCCGAACAGTTCAATCACTCGTCTCTCTCTCTCTCTCTCTCTCTCTCTCTCTCTCTCTCTCTCTCTCTCTTTATATATATCCTCCCCCTCACTACCGCCCTCAATCTCACACGCTCTATCTCTCTCTCTGTCCCAGGGCTATCGGTCTCTCTGTCTCTATATATTTATACATCTATCACTTCTCTCTCTCTCTCTCTCTCTCTCTCTCTCTCTCTCTCTCTCTCTCTCTCTCTCTCTCTTACGTGATATCGAGCTGATCCTTCAACACCTCGCCGAAGATAAGCAACTCTATCAGTTTTTTTAATTAATGACGGAAAATACTGTGCGGAAAACGCTTCAAAGTTTTTGTAAAAAGGATCAATAAAAATCAATCATGCTCTAGCTGGATTAATCGTGAATATGATCTTCGATCGCATGCTGGCAGTCCACCAATGTAACCAACTTCAAGATAAATCTGTTCCATGCTAATATATTCGTCGAGGTTCTTTCTATTTTATATATATACCTATATATATATATATATATATATATATATATATATATATATATATATATATATATATATATATATATATATATATATATCAACGCTTCTGTGTCTCTGCGCCAATTGGCAATGCTTATCTATATACTCTCTTTTGCATCATACCATGATCATACTCCATTTTATTAAACAAAGCTGAATATATCTTTATTTTTACTTTATGCATATTTTTTGTCAAGATATTGAGATCCGTTTTTTTGAAAATATTATTTGAATCTGTTTGCCTTTAGTGTACGTGCGTGTGATTACAAACGTGATTTCATTATGTATAGGCCTACGTATATCAGAGACCGTGTGTAAATATGCTTGATAAGAATCATTCCATTTTTAAAAGTATTTGTAGAGCGTAGATTGGATTCTATACCATAGGAGAAAAAATGAATTAATTTATACACCTTTGGTTCAGCTTTGTCGGTTTGTGCAAAGAGGATAGATATAGGTATATAGTATATCTTTCGTTGTAAGTTTGTAATATCCTCAACATACCTCTAACGAGTGTTTAGTAACCGGAGAAAAGTGAGTGATATCATTGATTTAAATCGACATATGTCCGACTGTCGACAATCGATTATCGATAGTCGACATATGTCCGATGTCAATATGTCCGATTGGATAGGTATTTTTTTGGAAATTATTTAGTAAATTAATTTTCTGAAATTGAAAACACAGCTTCATTCTTTTACATTTTTATGTTAATATAAAAATATTCAATCGAAAGACACATTTTCGTTATCCTACCATTTCACTATTTATTTCCTCACTATAACTTACACGGCGGCTTTACCGGCCCAAGATAACCTCGTCGTTTACGCGCCGTTGAATCCAAACATTCGTCACGATCACGGCTCTACCACTTTATTTCTGATATCAGTATTATCTTTGTAGAAATCAATCAGACTTCACTAAAATCTCATCAGTTATATGAAACATTCGTCGATATGAAATCTACACAAGACTGTAAGGCAATAATATTTAATTTTTACCAACTATTTTTCCTTTTCTTGGTAACCTAATAAGGAAATCAAACATTTCAGTCTATTTTTTTCTATTCTTATCTATTTTTTTTCGATATCTTCATTGCTATTATATTGCTATTGCTATTGCTATTCATTGCTAATATATTCAATATTGTATGTATTGTTCGTTCTCAGGTCTGTTCCAATGATGTTGTTCTATCTATAATTCGACATTCTATTTTGTGTTCACGTTTGTTTGATATATAATGTTTGACACAGAAAAGTCCAAGTAAGCTTCGTGGGCTCCAGTGTGGAATACATGTATATCTTCTCCATAAGAAATGTCAATAAGAAAACAACAACAACAATCATACTGTCAGAAATATGTTCAACACTTCAATCAATTTACAAGAATAAATCGTAATTTTTAAAAGCGTTATAAAAATTGGTACGTTATTTTTAATTAAATAATGAACGTAAAGAATTGTTTAATACACGACACATACTTGGAATATAAAATAATTGAAGCTATTTCGTCTTTCTTCTCTCCAACGTACTAAATAAATACAGTTCATGGTCCTTAAATGACAGTGTATAAATACAGAGTAATACAATATATAATACATCCATTCTTACATGTTACATTGTGTTATGTACATATTAGAGTCACAAGGGTGCTTGACGAGGGTTTGCTGTTGTCTTTCTTTTACTTTCAAATGTCAAACAGCTCAAGTTTAACTGAAAGAAAGGTGATAGAAATACGAAGAGCTGCTTTCTAAAAAATACAGAAGGCGTGACAAATTGTAAAACACAATAAATGTTTCTCTAAATGTTTTTCGTAGCAAATCGTACACGGTCGTAGCCTTCTTATCTTATTCCTGGGTAAGGATAAAGTTTTTGTAGTTTTGTCGTATCCTTTAAATACAATTACTATGGGGGAATGGATTTAGAAGGTTCTTGTAAGTTATACACAAGTCATTTGGAAGACAAGAGAGATTTTATTTTTGTTTTCAAGAATTTTCCTTTTCCTAAAATAGGAAATTGGAAAGTTATCAGGAAAGTTATTAGAAAGTAATTTATAAAGTCGAGTGATATTTTACTTTTAGTTTGTACAAGAAGTGAACAATCTGTACCGTAAATAAACGGTTTACACTGTGATCTCTTTCAACTTCAGTCTTATAGATACACGCACAGAGCTTTTAAAAAACTATGCTGACACGGATTATCAAATAAAATTAATTTGTCTTCGATTTAATGGCGGATAAATGAGTGGATGAATGGATAAATGAATGAATGAGTGAATGAATGAATGCATGAATGAATGTTGGATTCAAGTTTTGTCGACGACCAGCATTTTGCACCGTAACGGCATCTTTCATCGGAAAGCAATTTTTCCGAAGATAGCCTTTGAATGGTATCATATTAATCCAGTTCAGGTCAACTTTGAACACAAATATCTTGATAATTGAGTCAAATCCGTCAAATCCATTCAACACTTATATTTTTACTTCACATTTTCAATGACAAGTAAAATGTACACTTACGGTCATATAAAATCGTTTTTTACCGAAATTTAATTTGTTTCTTCAGATTCAAATTTGGATAAATCTACGTTTATCCTACCGCAAATTTTCAATAAGTGTGCTAGTACCGTAGTGCATTGTGTTAATATTGTCTGCTAGTTATAATGTGCATAATGTAAAAAAGGTATTCATTTTAGTGTGGTTTGATCGACAGTTTTATACGTCCGCAAATGTACGTAATTCAAATAGCTCTAGTGTGCATTTTTCCTGTATTAAAACATTTGATGTCGTATACTAATCAAAAGTTATCTCTAAAAGTTGAAATGTCGCTAAATGACTGCGCTCGTAATCAGGAAACTTTGTAGTATTACTGACCACTCGGTCGTTCGCTATCATTGTCACGAGAATACTGTTTTTTTATTTTGATCTATTTATTGATGGACGTTTTCATGTATTTGTTTATTTACTAGTTCTTTACATAATACAGGCAATAGAAGTTATAAAAGTGTGAATTCCCCAATGAGAAAAAATCTTGTACTGGGGAATTGTTGAAATAAACATGATTAGGTATGAATCTTGACTTAGAAATTGAAAGTGTGGAAAGGTGTGTAAGTGCCAATTGAGAGGTTAAAAGTTACAAGTTTTGATAATTATAATTTGGTCTAACTAATATAAACAAATAAAATTGAATAATTTTCCACAAAAAAAGGCTTAGCACTAAAATACTTCAACATAATTCTTCATACCGTATAAAGAATAAACAAATAATTAGAATTGAACGTATATCGACTTTATCTCATTACACCACTCTGATTAAAACACATTCTCGAAAAGTAGTTTAATTTCAATCCAACAGTAACTTCGTTTACATCCTATACAAAATATACGTGTAGTACTATATTGGTATGTAGATTTATTCTGTATCCAGGATTGAAATTGTCGCTTCATGCTCAACTAGTTTCCAGGACCCCCTGGACAGCATTCACATGTTCCCATTGTTCCCCAGTTAATGATGGTTGTTGTACCTTAATTACATTCTATTGTTGAGCAAATCTATAGAGATGTACCGGTACTGCTAGTTGAGAAATTAACATACGAATTTGTGTCGAATAAAGAGAATATTACAGTATAGAGACTCTTATACAATTGTATATAATTAAAGAAATGTGATTTTTGTTTTTTAAAATAGTTTTTAACGAGTATTTTAAAAGTTCTTCTCTGATGTATTCTACATCCTTTCACAGCTATTCATTTATTTCAATTTGAGTACAGAATGAGTTTTTTTTCATTCGCTGAAACGAATGTTACGTTTAATTTATTCAATATATAATGTATTCAACCCCAGATCTAATCACACCTTAATTGGTTTAATCCGTAATTGCTATAAACGGAGCGTCGAGGTAGAGGAGATGAGGCTTATATTTAACCTAACACGACTGTAAGTCTGCGATGAAAAACATTTATTCTGTACTGGAATGATAAATCGTCTTGCACGATGGTGTCAACAGCCTACAGCAGCTGCTGATGGATGGATAAAGGAAAAGTTTACAGGGGTTTCATAATTTTCCAGCGGAAAAATACACAGTGACTGATAAAAGTGTCTTTTCTTTGCATTTTTTCTATGTGTAAAAGAAGGAAATCACAGATCTTGAGATGTATAATTTAATTTTTAAGAACCCCGGGGAAATTAACATTTTTACTTGTGCATATATATATATACACACAAGACAGAGTTTTGTCGCCATACGACGATTTGTATCTTTTCTTGATTATACGTCCATTGGACAATCTCTCGCTCTCTATACTTCTGTTTGAAGTTTAAACTTCTAAAAACTAAAACAAGAAAATCACGTTTCATTTTGCCTCGTATCTATCATTGAAAACCGAACCCAAAACTTTTCCATGGTGACATCCCAAGAAGCCTTAAGATCATCCATTTCAATTTGTTACCCGACTAGAAAATAGCGTCTATAAAATGTAAGTATAACGTCGTTAAAAGTCTTTATAATGTCTCCTGATAGACTCAGGAATAAGCCTCCGTTATTTATGACTCCGAGAGTAACCTCATCTACATATTACCGTAAGCCACACACACAACACCGTACTAAACCCTCCCTGTCAACCATGTGCATGCAAGTATAATAGGTGTATGTACACACGCACACACTGTTTCCATAGATACAATGTCTTTCTCACTAATATACGATGCCATGAAAACTAGTTACGACGCCAGATACCCTATGGTCTATGAACAACATGGAATGTTGCTATAGGCCTACACTATAAGTCGTCCACTTTGCTTTCCAGTACCTCATTAAGTTTTTATACATTTTGTCAGTGGCGTAACAATGAGACAGGAGTGCAAAATATATGAATGGGCCCCCCATTTTTTTTTCCAAATTTGCCTCAAGTCACGAAAAGCACTCGTACGTCGTACCTATAATGTACTTTAATATAATTGTGATTCAAATTTTCTTTTTAATTTTTCTAATTTTTCTACATTCTACGAAGTAACGTAGAATGCCTTTTATTTCACATACATTAATTGAATTATCTCACTCATATTGATTGATATTGAAATTCCTTGCAAAAATGTCTACAACATCACTAAAATGAATTAGTTCTGCTCTCTCTGGTTCTATTGATAATACAGATTCCACACTGAGTATCTCGTTTATAGTACAGAAAATATATATAAATATATACACTAGGCAAACACAGGATGTGCGTTGTACGATGAGCGAGATGTCTTTATAAAGTATAATCGAAAACTCTACAAACCTTGATCATTTGAAATGAACTTCATCCGATGTCAATGAATCTAGAAAGCCGTGACTTCGACAATGCAACATTTTTCAACTAATATTTCTATCTTTCCGATGAATAAAATACATTTATTATATTATTTTCTCCAAAACGGCTGGTCCGAATATCAAACCAAATTTGTATTCATGTATATTATTCTTGTGTTCACATTTGTGGAAAATTTGAATCATATTGAAGAGATTTAATTTTTCAATTTTTTCCGCTCAGCCAAATCTTATGGGGTTTTTAGAAACTTCTAAATGATGTTTCTCAAAAATGGTCCAACCGATTAGACCTCAAAACTATACAGTTCTAAGTTGGATAAGTTTGCATATAAAAAAAAGTTTCATGTCGATCGGTCAAACCCTGCGACCTGTGCAGTGCTACAAACAAACAAACAAAAAAAAAACGCACAGACAAAGTTCCGTAAGAGTTCAGTGAAAATCTTCGCTACGCTCATCTAATTATAAATTATAAATTATACATTCAGTAAATTATGCCAGTCTCAGTGGGCCCGTGGGCCACTGCACCGCTTGCACCACCGATATTTACGCCACTGGTTCTATGAACCACATGGAATGTTGCTACAGTATAAGTCGTCCACTTTGCTTTCCAGTTTCTCATTAAGTTTTTATACATCTTGTATATATAGATCATATAGTTTTTAGTTTCTTTCTATAGAGAGCATGTAAATTACAAGAGTTTTTTGACGTTCACCGTAGCGAAAGTGTTGTATTCTCTAATTCTATTGAATTCTTTTTTAATGATGTAAATGTATACGCTTTGAATTTAACCGACTTTGACGTGTAACTGTTGACAGCACAGAAGTTAAAAGTTTCTGCAGTATTTACCATTTTCATTTTACCTACTGAGATGTAAACTTTTCAATTAAAGAAACTTTTCGGTAAATGAGTGAAGGTAGAAGTTGAAATAATTTAAGCCTTTGATCTTAGTATGCTTTGCTGAGCAACGGCCTCGGTTCGAAACTAACAATTTCGTAAGTTTATATCATCTTATAATTCAGAAGTGGTTGTCAGTTAAGGGTGGAGAAAACTGTGTAATTATTCTACCGTGGTTTATAGGTTGTACAATGTTAGTTAGTTATAATTGAAAGGTGAGCGTCGATGGGGAGATTTTTTTGATAATCAAATTCAATTTCCATTATGTCAGTTATATATAGTATACTTGTTTACACTAAAGAAGACGGCCGTTTACAAACATAACAAACACATAACTTTTATATTTCTATAGTTCTGGTATTTTCAGGGTATTATTATTATTAGATACGAGGTTTACGATAATAAACGCAGCTGCAGATTTCAAAAACAAAAAGTGTTCGAAGTTTCAGCGAGATGTAATCAAATTTTTTATTTAATCACTTTTTGTACAATTATTCACTTGGTAGACGACATTAGTTTTTCATGGATACAATATGTATAGCAGACTTGTAAAACATATTTTTATATATTTTTTTTAATAACATCGAAACTTGATACAAAATCATTGTTCCCCAATAAAGGCTATGGATGAAAGACAAGATCGTTTGGACGGGGCACCACAAGGGCGATCTTACCACCCCTCACCTATTTATATAAACCTATTCTATATAATATCGTACCTATTTATTTAAAATATGGATATAAAATATGCAATATACAAATATAAATATAAAATATAAACTATATAAAATATAAATATATATATTAAATATATTATTTAGCGGACTCAAGCCAGGCTCGAGGGGTTTACAACTCAAAAATTTGGTGTACACCTGATTTCAAGATTTCAGAGATTTCAAGAGATTCCATAGGGATTTCATAGAGATTTCAATGGTATTTCATCGGGATTTCAAGAGATTTCAATGGGATTTCATGGCAAGTTTACATCGGATTTCAGGAGTTGTTAACCCCTCGGCCAGGCTTTATAAAATATACCTATACATCAACTTTTATACTCGTAGCGAAATCCCATAGCTACCAACTATAGTGAGTCTACTTTATTCATTCGAATGTAGCCCTAGTAAAGATATTAAATTAAACTGTTTGTCTGTATAACGAATTCAAAATATACGTAAAAACTTGAGTCGTTTTCGACTATTCACTGATTTCATCAGACCCTTTTTCGTAATAAAATTAAGAATAATTAAACAAAGTTTCTCTCTAGTCCTTTCAAGTAATTCAAGTAATTTCAGCAGTTATTTGAAGATAAACATTGTACTTTCCTGTTGTTATTCTCAATTATTCCAAATGATGACATCTCATCGAAAAACACTGGATGGTATAAAATAGAGACTGAGTGGAGAGAATTGGCTGAAAATCTATTCGAAACGTTTTACCTTCATACACATACAATCTAATAGAATACTATCAAAATGACAACACAAAAGGACAAACTTAACAATATCTCGGAAAGTAGCTTTATATACATGAACCAGTTTTATCTCAGTCTGGTTCGAAAGCCGTACACATTTTAATTAACTAAAACAAAACAGTATAAACTAGTAAAGTTCAACACCAACACATTTCCGTAAAACGTTTTGCGGCTTCGAGTTCCAATCAAAGACTACATCAACCCTTAAATACAAAAGAGAAATTGTTTCAAGAGATAAATCTCGTCCTGAATCCAGTGGCTTAAATATCGGTGGGATACACTGGCACAGGGGCCCTCTGAGACTGGCGTTATTTGCTAAAATTACACTTTATAATTTATACATTTAATTTTTTTGGGACTATAAACGAAAGATTCAGTGTGGGCTGAGAGAGTAAGACGGATTCATTTTAGTGGTGCTATGTAGACAATATTGCAGGTCAAAAAGCAAGGCGAAGAAATTTTGATAGCAATGATTGTGGGAATTAAACCATTAAATAAATTTATGCACAATGTAATGCGTCGTTTTATAGAATTAATAAAAATAACGAGAATTCGAAGAAAATTTGAATGAAAACCATAGGAAAATGACAAATATGAAAAAAAGGGGGAGGGCCCATTTATACATTCTGCACTCCTGTCTCCTCGTACTTTGATACGCCACTGCCTGAATCCAGTCATAGTGTTTTAAAATACCAACGTTCTGATATTATTGCTGATTGTCTTCTAGGCTTTTCAAGAACGTCTCTGAGAATATCGTATCCATAACACTTATATTTTACTCTTATGTTTTACCGATCGCGTATTCTGTAAAGTGGTTTCCAAATGTGGTCAAAGCGAAGAAGATATTCGAAATCGATTTGCAGTAATGACAAAAAATCCTCGCCGTAGGTGAATATGGCTAATGGTCTTTATGTGTGGCTACAGCCCTACCCCATCCGACTTCATTTCATCTGCGCCCGCCCTCGCAGTCGGCTAAGAATGCGGGAATCAATACAGCGAAATGACGGTTGTTTGGTCATAACGTCTCAACAAATAAAGATAACAACATATATATATATATATATATATATATATATATATATATATATATATATATATATATATATATATATATATATATATATATATATATGTATCATACTTGTATCATACTTGTAATTACGCTCTGTAAAATTCGAAATTTGTTGATGAGATTTGATTTTTCCGCCCAGCTTGATCTGACAGTGTTTATCAAAATTCCGAGATGGTTCAACATAAAAGCGGTCAAACAGATTTGGCCCGAAGTTGGATGAGTTGGATTGAGTTGGATGAGTCTATAGAGTTATATCCATAGAGTTTATATATATATATATATATATATATATATATATATATATATATATATATATATATATATATATATATATAAATATATATATATATATATAAATATTAATTTTATGCGTTCACAACGTATTATAATGAATTACATTATAATCTTTTGAATACTTTTTGTGTTGATAATATGAACCGAAACAACTTTTTGAACTTTGAAACTATGAGCTATTGATCGTATAATATTCATGCTCAATTATAAGGTTGAATAATTTGTTCTGTTTTTCAATTATTAAAAACACAACTGTGTTCAAAAGATTCAAAAATATTCGGATGAAAGTAATAAAAACTAAATATTATCTTCGAGTATCATTCCAAATTCGAATGTGATACTTTCCACCTTTCATAATACAGTACATGCTACAACAATGAGCATACTTTTTTCTCATTTACTCTCCGTTTTATTGCATATTTATGTACACCATTCCAATGTAATCTTCCATACCAGCGAACATTACGCTCCATTGTACCGACAGTATTCCTCAAATAGAGACAATTATTAAACCATGTACACATTAAAAAATAACAAGAACAAACTGAGTGATACAAATTTACAAAATTGTAGTCACACTTATATATTAAATTCTGTACTGAATCTCTGCTCACAATAGAGTTGCCCAAGGACACAGAATAACAAGCATAGGCCTATAACATTTTTTTTTGTGAAGTTACAAATGCATATGTTTATGAATAATTGATTCAAATGATGTAGCCTTTTGTGAATCAAAAACAAAATGGGAAAAGAAACGGGTGGAGTATGATATTAACAGTAGAATAAAAATTAAATTAAATTAATTGAAGATAAATAAAAATGTGAATGTGAGCTGGGTGAGCTGTGTCATTGACTGAAGAGATACTCGAGACATCTCATGTAAGTTACTTCGCGAGATTCAAAACCCTTTCATTATTACCTCAAGTTACGTCAATCATCGCTACACATTCCTAGAGCGCTGCTAGCAGTCAAGTTGAAGACTGAAGCACCAGCGCCGATACGATTTTGAGCTTTCTTAGCGGTGATTGACGGTACTACTAGGGTAAGGGGTGTGGGGAGGGTAGAGACAAAGGAGTGGGGATGAATCTTAATTTAACGTTGGGTGAACTGTCTTTGTATCTCGTTAGTCTATGGCTGTGTTAATGGAATAGAGAAAATGAAAATATATATGATTTGTACAGTGAGTAGTGGAAGGTGATCAACTCAATGATTGACTATAAAGATGATGTCTGAGATTAATAACTGAGTCGCGAATAATACTGATGACAATATTGAATATCCATATTAAATTAAATATCCATTGTAAAAAAAATCTCCATTCTCAACATACATTCTTTGTTCATTTTATAAATAACGAAAAAAAAGCAAATCTTTTCTAAATTCGAATTCAACAGATCTGTGTTTTGGATTTCCTCCTAACGATGTTATTTATCTGTTACGAATAACGATGCCTTCGGGCCGAAACGGTCTTCGCATTGTTTCGCTCTAGCTTCTCTCTAAACTTATTGGCAAATAAATAAAGAACACTGTATATACAGAAGACCTACACAATCGTTGTCTGTAGGCGGTGCCTTGTCGAAGTAACAGTAAAAAAAAAGAAGCCAGGGAAGCCGTTCCTTCCAGCTGAGTGTAGGCCTTCTGTGCGAGGAATATACCTTCAACAGAGCAGGGTGTATACGGATTTTCAATTTAATTAGTTGCACAGAAGTGTTTCAACTAGCAATATTTTTACCCCAAATAACAAATACTAACATTGTATTTTCAGACATATATATATATATATATATATATATATATATATATATATATATATATATATATATATATAATATATATATATATATATATATATATATATATATATATATATATATATATATATATATATATATATATATATATATATATATATACATATATATATATATATATCGTATATCGTATATCTTCTCGAATAGGCTTTCATGGATTGAATATATATTTGAATGATTTGCGGTGTCCATGTTATTTAGTATCATTGTTACTTCAACCTCATTCATCTGTTGACATGTATCTCTTTTCAAGTGAATAATTTTGTATTTTTCAATATGAAATATTGTACTTATCGAATTTTGCAATAAATTAGAAACGTTGAGAAACTGGACTAAATAACATGGATACCACATATCATTCAAATATATATATATATATATCCATTGTAAAAAACTCTCTATTCTCAACATACGTTCTTTGTTCATTTTATAAATAACGAAAAAAAGCAAATCTTTTCTAAATTCGAATTCAACAGATCTGTGTTTTGGATATATATATATATATATATACGACGTTTCTTATTACTTAGCGAACTACCCGCAAATAATAATGAACGATTCCCCGCACTCCCGCCCATTCCCTCCCCTTACCCCAGTAGTCAATACTCTTGCTAAGTACCTGGCCCCCAACGAATGTGAAAGCAAATCAATATGAATTCGTATAGAGATTTCCTTTTCCTATAGCTTACATTCTTCATCAAAATTCTCCGCACCATGGCTCGGATGAATCCACTCATCTATACCATCTTTCATTATTAGGATTTACTTAATATTCCCACCACGATAATAAAAGCGGTTGCACATTTTACTAAATGGAAGAATGTTGTAAGTAAGATTTTCATCCATTTCCCATTTTTGGAGACTGAAAGAAAGATTATAAGTAAAGATAAAACTTGAGTGAAATTTTGTCTGTGGGATTCATGGTTGGTTTTTATTACCGGTAGGTGATATTAAATAATATCTTTCCATGAAAACGGAAATAAGAAAAGACCATTCGAATTATATATAAGTATATATATATATGTATGTACCTTCCTCTCTGGCGTAATGGGTAGCGCGTCAGACCGGCAATCTGGAGACCCGGGTTCAACTCCCGGGGAAGGTCTCGATTTTTGAATAGTTTGCAATCATACCATTATAATAACCTACTGGTGGTTAATCAGAAAATTGTTGAAATTAGAATTATATATATATATATATATATATATATATATATATATATATATATATATATATATATATATATATGTAAAACCCAGATAATTAACTTAATTGGGTCAGGGGATGTTTCCACCAAAGGTAGACTTCTCGATTCCTGCCAGTTCCGAGTCTTGCTGTACTTCTACTTCTTCCTCATCTTCTTCATTACTACTATCCTCTGCTTCTTCTTCTCTTCCTACAAGTCCCCGCCACCTTTCTCTATCCTCCCACCATCTCTCTTCTACTTTTCTCCCCCTATTTCTGTTTGGTTGACTAAAATCATACCATCTTTCTTTTGATTTCCTTGTTCCATTGTTTTCTGCTATCTCAAATATTTTTCTCGATTCTCTCATTTCCCACTTGAATCATATGCCCGCGTAACACTAACTATCTTCTTTTCCATTTTAAACGATAATCTGTCCACTCCCAATTCATTCAATATATTTCTGTTTCTCTTCTTCTCCATCTTTGACACTCCTGCTACATTCCTCGCAAACTTTATTTCTGCCACATCTATTTTCTTTTCTTCTCTCCAGTTCATTGTCCATGCTCCATATCTTAAAATAGGCAAGTAGCAATTAATTGAACATTATAAATAAGTAGTCCCAAATCAGCTGCCTAACTTTTTGGAATATTCGGCCCGTCTTTGCCATGCTTTTATTCACATCGAGCTCTAGTTTTTTTCGTATTACTTACTACATTTCCCAAGTATGGAACTCTTATACTTCTTCTAGTTCTTCACATTGCAGCTGTACTTTTTCTCTTTCTCTTTCTCTTTCCTCATCACCATTGTTTTTCTATTTTCCGAGAGCAATAAGAATCGCATGTTCATATTATATATATATATATATATATATATATATATATATATATATATATATATATATATATATATATATATTTTTTTTTTTTTTTTAAATATATTCTAGAATATGATGAATAATATGATATGTTAACCATATGTTAATAAGAATCGGAATAACAAATACAATATACAAATTCGAGTGGAATGACGTAATTTCTTCATACATATCTCTACAGTCTAGACTATATAGAAAACTAAAAGCGACTGGATAAAATGATAAGAATAAAGTCACAGAAAACACGGCACCACCACCAAAAACTTAACTCCCGTCTTTTTCACGCCTCCTCTCAAGTCCTCAACTTGACTCCCTTTGCGACACCACAAGGCGGTGACTTTTAAAAGTAAAACTTTCTCGTTTGTCTCCCAATAAAGCTCGCTTTGCCGCCGTGGCTTATGTGACGGGATGTTTGTGTACCACTCGGCAAAAAACACGAAATAAAACTCTTTGAAATATCCGTTCAACTCTGAAAGATTTCTTTCCTGTGTATTTATTTGATGCCTTCATGTATACTCTTGATCTTCTCTGCTACACCAAGTTGCTTGTACTAACACAAGTACATTTACTCTCTATAGACGTCGCACTGAATACATTTAAAGCTAGTTATTATTTACGGATTATGACGACTTAGAAACACTAAATTGATACAGCGTGAGACCTCGATAGGGGAAAATTCAATGGTTAATATCATTATGTACTTGTTAATACTAGGCGTCTTGCCTATTTGATTACAAGTCTCTATGGAGTAGGAATTAAGCTTATATGCATAGAACTTCTAGCTTAGTGCTTACCAATATTGCACACAATGTATATACTCTGTCAATCTTACTCAGCTCAGTATACATAAACTTTCAGATAATATTGTATAATATATTATATTACATGGTGAGACAGATAACTATACAGTATATACACCAAGCCTCTTAGGCCTTCATAAGAGTATTTGAAGTCGAAGTAAGTCGTCTGCGTACAAGTTTCACATTGTATGGAGGGGAAATGTTTCCCAGATATAATATCAGAAACTGTCCTGAAACAATAGACCTATAATTTATTGGAGTGGAAATGGGTTGGGATTAGCTGAGATCTCCCCACAACCCTTGCAATTCGTTTATGACGACAAAATATACGATGTCATCAATCTTTGTCGCTTAAAAACCATCCATAGAAACTTCACTTTTGTAGAAAAATGTTCCGTTCGTTTGTATTAAGGTAGACGTTTCTTGTATTACTCCACAAGAGAAGCCGTTGAAGAAGTCGAGAAAAGAATGTGGATCGTGAATTACCGTACTCGGTTTCTGGAAGTAGACGACAGTTTTCTCACTAACATTTTGTTTCAAACGTTACTGCAATGTTATTGACCGGTGCATTACAATGTTATGACTATTTCACTATTGGTTATTGGTTATTCACTATTGACTGTTGGTTATATACAGTTAACTATTATAGACAATGTTATGAAATTAATTTTGAAGTAGCTTTAGCAAGCTCGAAAAAAGTCTGTTTGAACTCAGTTCAATTCAATTACAATTAATGGCTTGAGATAACTTAAGCCTGGTTCACAGTTGAAATAAGGATTAGTCGTTATGAAATGACGTTATAGTGAGATGGGCCATAATAGCCTCTTATTCCAACTGTAGGTTCGCCAATAGTTCACCGGAAGATCCGGTTCACCGCCACCTAGATCATTATTTTGCCTTGAACGGTTCGAGTTTCAGTGGCAGTGACAACAACTGTCAGAAGCCATTTTGACGTTTGTTTCTTGAGTGACCGATATGACTCACAGCAAGATGAAGTACTCGAAATACATAAACGGTAATCACTTGACTACAGTAGTAACATCATCTGATTGGTCAGAATTTGTCTTGTCATGAAGGTTATGAGATAATAGTTATGAGAAATGGATTTATTCAATTTCTTATACCAATAACATAAACACTGACACAGTTTCTTATTGTGAACGGTTACATAGCAACGCCATCATCCACTTCACTTATAAACTATAACATACTCACTATTTCGTAATGACTAATCCATATTTCAATTGTGAATCAGGCTTTATATGTCTTTTATGATACACGATTATTCAAGTAACAATGAATATACATAGGCAATTGCTTTTGGAGTTCGATCAACACCCCAGAAGAGGATGTCTGTGACCAAGTTGTAATTCCTATATATTGCCTTTGTTGTTCATAGAAACATTTCTCAGGTCCTCCCAAACAATATGATGTAATAATCTAACAGTCGAAATGAACCAATTCACATTCATGAGTGGATCGAGGGAGAGAGAGTGGGAGAGAGAGTGGGAGAGAGAGAGAGAGAGAGAGAGAGAGAGAGAGAGAGAGAGAGAGAGAGAGTGAGAGTGGAGAGAGAGAGAGAGAGAGTGGAGAGAGAGAGAGAGAGAGAGAGAGAGATGTGTGTGTGTGTGAGAGAGAGAGAGAGAGAGAGAGAGAGAGAGAGAGTGGGAGAGAGAGAGAGAGAGAGAGAGTGGGAGAGAGAGAGAGGGAGAGAGAGAGAGGGGGGGATATTCCACATGTCAAGATAAAAACGGGCTCGGGAGAGAGGAGAGGATTTTGTCATTAAATACAGACAGATGAAATTGTACTGTGGTTGACATTCGCCTATTGTTTGTTGGCATTCCAAGTTATTCATCACTTTAATTAAAATATATTAAATATTTGAACGGTTTTGTATAAGTTAGGTACTTGTACAACGGAAAGTCGTAAAAGAACATACTAAAGCTGATTGTTTCTTTTTTTGGGTACTTTGAACTCAATTTGCTATGCAATAGTAAAAGCCAATGCAAATAATTGATTAAAGTCTAGATTAAAAAGTACGGTGAACGGGTTTCAGATTCTAACTTCCGGTTCCTATTTATTCTCTGTACCATTTACTCCTTCTGGCACATTGTTAAATTTAACGAGCTTCAAAAACGAAAGACACGTCTAGTGCAAATTCAGGACTTGAATATGTGCAGAGTTCACTGTGAAAGTTTGTAGGCATCCGTTGAAAAAGCTTGGCATGAAAAATTACATAGTCATTAATTAAAGATATCGTAGAACAAACAAATGAAATTCACTTAACTATCTTTTGTGTTGATATTAATTATAATAAATGCATTATGTATGTTTCCACGAACGAAAAGTGAAAAAGTCATACCTGCGTTTTGGTCTACGTATATATGATTCATTTGAAAAAATATCAAACGGTTGAATTTTTATGTAAAAAAAGTTATTTAATTTTATTTCACTGTATGCAGTATAGGCCTACTAAATTTCTGTGTTACGAACTTTCCTCTTTTCCATAGTCAAAAGACTTACAAAGAAAACGAGAGAGAAATAAAGGTAAAAGGAATATATAATAAGGAGAAAAGGAAAGTAAAAATAACTGTTCCGCGCGCATATAGAAAAAGATATTATACCTCTATATCTAGTGGTATTTTGGTATACTATAGACTCAGCCGGTGGTCTCGATAATTCCTAAATATACATGCAAATAATCCAATATTTACTATTCGAACTTTTTTGTATGTTTACCATAATGTGTCTACACAATTCCGATTAAATATTCAAAATCAATTAAATCGATATCACCAGTGTAGATATAGTAGGTATCTAGATAGGTGGATATATATCGTTTATTGTCATATTTTTAGAATCCTCATACAGTGTTATACAGTGGGTATACATTGATGGATTGTGCAAACAATTTCATTTATACTTGATTGTGGTATCAACAGAAAATAAGTACAAAGTATAAATGAACTGAAATAGACTGAAACTAGGCTAGACAGTATCATTTAGGAATATATATGTAATATATGTTAATTATTAAAAACAATGCTCAATGAAGGTATTGAAAGCAATACTCGTATATGTGAGCCATACATCGCCTGTGAGTTCATCCACTTGTACACTTTTCACTTGTACACTTAGCACTTGTAGTCTTGTACACTTTTTCACTTAGCACTTGTACACTTTTCACTTAGCACTTGTACACTTTTCACTTAGCACTTGTACACTTTTCACTTGTACACTTTTCACTTGTACACTTTTCACTTGTACACTTAGCACTTAGCACTTGTACACTTAGCACTTAGCACTTAGCATCCTTAGCACTTGTACTCTCCCTCATCAGATACCAGTACACTTTTTTCTGCATATGCCTATCTGTATGATGATTTAGAATCGAGATTAGATTCAAGTAATCGAATATGTTGAATATCACCACTTTTATGCTTGTATTGTGAATGATGGTTATAGCTCTTTATAAGCTGCAAGACAGGAAATTGCCAACTATTATTCTTTCGGGTTTTCATTTCCATTTTAATTTTTCACATTTCTTATTAATCGAGTGAACAAGACACGTGACTGCTCAAGTCGTTATAAAATCTGTTCTGACTGGAAAGTAATTGGTCGAGAATCGAGATACTAAAAGGCTGTCGATGAAAGAGCAATTTCGTTTTTAAATAGTTTGATTCTTTGATATTTTAAATGTAACACAAATTGAAATAATTACCCAATTAAGGAAATACTTCACTTTTACTTATAAACAAATACTTTATTAATTCAAAAAATCTGATTTAAGAGTCCATGCGAGTCGATTTAGCGGAATATCAGTCTTTTCGTGATAACTTTTGAACGGTATCGAAATTCCGAGAACAAGGAACACATATATTTTCAATACCTTCAAGATGGTGAACAAGTAATAACTATTTATCTCATATCGCATAATTGTCAGGCGTAAACGGTTGGAAAATGTTTTTTTAGCCGTATAGGCCTTACAATTCGATTTGAGATGAATTGTTCTCACACCATCTTGAAGGTATTAAAAATATTTGACTATCTGAATATCTGAAATGTATCTGTGTTTCCTTGTTGTCAGAATTGTTGTCACCAAAAGACTGATTTTCCGCTAAATCGACTCCCATTAATTCATTTCCTAGAAAACCAGATATAGGCCTACTATGAGAACGGATAGCGTTTCTTTTTCTACATTAACTAAAATAATGAATCAGCTCTCTTCAAATCGGGATATATGACTATTCACACAATATTTTAAACATCCCGATATACAAGGTGCAACAAATTTAATCTACTTTTCCAAAATTACATTTTCAATATATTTCAAATAACCTTTCTAAATATTCATTTGTTGACACAAATAGTCAGTTGAATGCGCTGTGAGAATGTGGACATGAATAAACTAAAATGTCAGCAGAAAAACTACTAATCACTAAACACTTAAATTAAAATCATAACAAATAAAGTATTGAACTATAATGATGTTCATACAGAATACAGTACCGCAATACACGTATATATAATAATATTCCATTGGGAATCAATTAGAGCATCACAAACATGAATAGGCGTATCAAAGTGAATAATGAACTGAACGTTAATAAATATTATCACGTAATATTGGCGATACATTACGTTTTAGTGATAAAGTGTAAATGCTCCATAGATAAATATGTATTACCTATATGTGAAATGGCCCGAGACATGGGACCTTATGCACGGTGCATTGGCCATTTGCTAGATACCACAAAACAATTTGATAGGGCTGTGAAAACAGCATTTTTTTGTTTTTTGTTTTCTTGATTTATAATTATAATGTATTTTTTTTTTTTAAGAATACTGAAATGAATGTTATTATTGTAGCGATAACAGCTCAAATTGGAAAAAGTCAACTTTTAAAAAATCTTGTAATACTTAAAAATGTTTTTCAAAGCTGATTTTCTGAAATTGAAACTTTTGAATATAAAACGTAAATAAAATTGTATCTCAGGTAATTTTGAAGATAGAAATGTTTTTTTTTGTGTGAAATGATCACAGAAATTAACTGGGTGCATAAAACGGAAATGTTCTCTTTTCATGTATTATTATAATATTGAAAAACAGAACCCACATAAGCCGTCGCTCCTATGTAACCATATAGGTATGTGAATAAGCTTAAACATTCAGATTGATTAAATCATTGACATTCCTAACATTTCCTCACACGTTCATATCACACGTAATAAAGACATTCAGCTACAGCCGTTTAATTACCATATTAATAGTAATCATCTGAACCGCACGCTGTATGGTCAGTCGTCGCGACGGAAATATGAACCATTTTCTCCTCCGTTCGCTTCATCATGGAACGATCTAGTCGTAACTACGTTATACACTTGGAAATTGTCTACTGTTCAGAGAGACGAGTTAATTGGCATTTAACTAGACTCGTCACTTCTACGTCCTACAACCAATTTAACTTGAGCCCAACACCCAACAAAACTATAGTGGAACGTAATTTTTGACATATTTCAGGAAATAGCCGTCGGGTTTTCGTTCCCCTGAATAAATAAAACCATGATGGCAATGTTGTCTGGTATGGATACGTACGTGTTTGTTTTTCGAAAGTCACGAAATTGTGAAACGTTTTCGAAATAATAGAATCGAGTATGTAAATGTTTCTATATTTCATATTGATCGCCCTTGCGGTGCTCCGTTCAAATGATCCAACCCTGTCATCTATAGCTTTAATTTGGAAGTAATGACTTCCCAGAATGCCAAGAAATCCCAGTAATACCCAGTAATGCAAAGTTTTCGTTTTTTTTCATATAGTCCTATAGATTTTTCCAAGTGTTCCACCCCAAGTTCAAACCCAGAAAATATGGGGAATGTACAATATTGCTTCATATAACATCGAAAGGACGTTAAAAACGCGACTCACTTGGCAAGATTCATAAAAAGCCTTTCATCAATTTCCTAGGAATATGATTTTTTGTTCAATTAATCTCCATATTTGATATTTGTTGTTGTAAACCAGCACTGATAGCGCAGTCGTAAAGCGCTTACTCCATATGACCGGGAGACGAGGGTAGAACGGGCCTCTGTTCGATTTCCGTTACCATCCATCTTTACAGACCCTTTCGTGTGGTTTCCTCCTGTAGTCTCTATGTGAATAGTTCCTCCAATATAAGCCTCAACCGCTTTCTTCCCACTATCCTTTCCACTATCAAAAACCATCTTCGTCCACTACTTACATCATATCACAACATATTCTCAATATTCAAATTATATAATACCTACGTATGAAATGTGAAGTGAAAAATAAATTCCCTCACTTTGCGTCGTGCAGAGGTTACTAAGAATTCCTTCTAATTTGCTTGGGTGTCAGTTAAATTGGTTCGAAGATCAAGTTAAAAAGAATTGAGTTGAGAATTAAGTATAGAATTGAATTAAATTCCTATTCTCTAGCTAGTCAACACTAGACAATTCCAAAGTGTTACTTTGTTACGCCACTTAATCGATGTGTAGTGTGGCATTGTAACATTGTAACATTGCTACAGTCTGTAATCGAGTGTCTACATGGGACGAAAAGTTACAAATTAAGACTTTCTGGAGTTGGTTAATTGAAGTAGTTTTAATGATACTATTAATTATTATTGGTCTTCTATTCGTGCAGATATGATACATAATTGGCACTATCTCATTACCTGTACTATATATTCTTGTGAGATAGAGAAATCTCCTTATTTAAAGGTCATCACAATCCTGAAACTAGATTTTTACGAATAATGACGATATTTATTTTCCCAATTTTAGAGAAAATTAGAATCATCATTCCAATTTTGAAAAATTGAAATCAATTAATTGTATTCCTTATTACGTTTACAAAATCCCATGTCTTATGCGGGACTCTAACCCACGCCCAACGTTAACTCAAGTTCCTAAAGCGGTACCTTAGTTGACTGAGCTACAGAGAGCGGTGATAGTAATAGACAAAAGATTTATTTATTATGATTTACTATCAGTTTAGTCTTGTCTTTTTTTATATCACCTGAAAATGTTATAATAATTTATTTTCATATAAAGTGTCAAGTGTAAATAATTGCTTGTATAATGAATAGTAAAAAGCCAGACATTTTCATAAAGTAAAAAAGTGAGAGACTTCATCTTAGATTCCGTGATGCGGTGCTAGTAAAACATGGCGTCTGCTGTTGACTATATATGGATCGACATTGTTTATAGTCTCCCAAAGTTTAACAATGACATATATATTCTGTGAGTTTATACACAATATTACCGTCCTCGTAATCTTTCACTTGAAACATTGTCTGTAATATAGATCGCAAGTATTTATCAATGCCAGTTGAAGTGATGGAATACATCCAGCCGATATTTTAATACCGATATCGATCTAGATGTTATCGCGAGGAGATAAAATGCCAGGACAAGCTAAAAGTAATATACACAAAACGCGTTCTGGGCATTCGCGGTTCCACAAGGCAAGGTATTTCTTCTCCGTTTACTCTCGCTTTTAAAATTACATTTATTTTTTATTTTATTTACATAGTTGGTGTTTGTCCTATCGGTTTTATTAGATTTTCTTTTTTACGCTTTTAGTATATTCTATCGCGAACTTTTTATAGGATTATTGGTCAATCAGAAACTCAATTTCCGCTATTTTTTTTCGAATAAAAAATAGTATGAATGTATAAAATGAGCGTGAAATTGATTACGGAATAGCTCAGTGATTTGATTCAGACGGGCCGCTTATGAAGGCACGTAGGAATCGATTTGAAGGAACATCGTTTCTCTGATAATATTTCAATGGCTAGCTTTAACAGATATCAAAAATCGAATGCATTATTGAACAAATGTGATTTTTCGCACTGCGTAGCTAAAAATGCTTTTACATATATTTTATTGGAAAATGCCATGAATGCAAAGGGAAAGAATGAATATTATTTAAAAAATCTGTGAAGCGAATGACGAAACTAAAGGCCAAAATTATACGCGTACCCAACCTTCAAGTTAGTAGGCCTATATAAACTAAATTGAAAGAGTTTTTTCTGTTTTGAGTGTTAAAAATTGTCAACTTCTTTTCCTGAAAATAGGGAAAACTTATGATGGGAAATATTGAGAAAAAATTGTATTATGTTGGATTACTCCATTTAGACCTATAGAACACAATAAAACCGCGAAATATTCAACAGCAAATTTGTAATTTTGATTAATGTTTTTTTTAAATATTATATATAAACAGTATAGGCTCATTCTTTCAGTTGTGTCAACTTTTTGAACCTTTTTGTCTCTCTTTTAACTTACCAATCAGATTTACCGACAGTCAGCTGTTATTTTTCATATCGTATAAAATATAGAATGTCAACTGGATGAATTCCGTCACTTTGACTGGCATTGATAAATCTTTGCTGTATCGTTTGTATACGCTTGAAGAGAAGCTCGTCTTTACACGCTTGGACATTCTCACGGTTTATGGGAAGGCAAATTTCATCTTTTCCCCAAAAATGTCGTGATTTTGAACGGAATAATTCTCTACAACGTCCATCAGTATTTACAGCTTATAAAGGTAAGCTTTATACCTATACATAATATATACCACATCACACACACATCCATAACTACGGTCATAAATAGATAAATATATTTTATATATTCATATTTATAAATATAGATATGTATATATATATATATATATATATATATATATATATATATATATATATATATATATATATATATATATATATATATATATTCTTGTTTAATCTACATATTCAATCATTTTTATTATGCTTTGGTACAAGGTTTTCATTCACTGCATATACGTTTCTCCTCAAATTCCATATCTTATTCTTGCTATTCTAAATTGCAACAAAAATACTGTTGACTAAATATCGAGTTCCACCCATCCACTCGTTCTCCCTTCTCGTTAGCCTCCCATATAGGCACATCAACTACGTAACTCCGCACAAAACTTTGTATCACTTATTTAAAAAAAACAATAGCGTTTTTCTTGTTTTTAATGTAAATCTTTGTTGGCATCATCATTTGCCCGGGTCTCCTTCTCCATCCCAGGAAACGGAAATGACTTCGCATTCGCTCAGCTCGGCTCTTGTGACCGTACAAAACTCTTCGCAATGAATGTATTCCGTCGACGTTTCGAACGACGTTTCGAATGAGGCCTTTGATGTCTCTTGCAATAATGATATTAAAGCGTTGAGGGGCTTTATATGTATATCGGGACTTGATATTTAGTTCTGTGTTCGGAATTCTGACTGATGTAGGCCTGTGTTGAGGTGAGTTCATGCTGAATGTTATGCTCTATTTCGACAAAGACATTTCCTTGTCGTAAATTCCTCGTAAAGACGTTTTTTGTTTACAATCCATACCATACTCCTATACGCATGCACGGTGCATATAAAAATATCTACATACATCATTATTATTTTTTTATGTTCACAGACTAAGTGTAATTTAATGAAAACGATATCACCCTCAAGATAATTGTATACTCTTTAATTTAATATATGGCATTCTATTTTTGTGAATTCAATCAGTTTCAACATAATACGTCAATGAATTTCATCGAGTTGAATGAAAAGTATATCACCCTCCAAGATAATTGTATGCTCTTTAATCAATATATGGCATTCTATTTTTGTGAATTCAAACAGTTTCACCATAATACGTCAATGAATTTCATCGCATTAATGGTATTTATTGATGTATTGTCTAAAAACTGTCTGAAATCACACAAATAGAATGTCATATTAATGGAAGAGCATAAAATTATCTTGGAGTTGATATACTTTTTATTCAATTACACTGGTTCGTGAACATGAAGAAAATAGTAAAGATGAGTTTAGATATTATTATAAGCACCGTGCATGCACCGTCTTATATAGTTTAATTAGTTGTATAATAATTATAGTTGTATAGTTGGCTAAAGTTGTATAGTTCAAGATTACTTCTATAACATATTCCTATACGAGCAGAATTCCTTATTTTGATGGTTTGGCACATATCTGTAATGAAGATTCTGTCTGACACATAAGATTTTGAAAAACAAAGAATAACAATAATTTAATTGAAATATTAAAAACAACGATAATAACATATTTGAAAGGAAAGAATACTGTGTTACTTTAGACATATTGATTTAACTTTTCACTATGGTATCTTTATTTTCAACGTTTGTAATACAGCTGTAGTGGAAAGTTTCAATCAAAGCGCTTTCGCACATTGAAAGTAAGAAGAAGAAAATGTCAAATGGATGTCAAAAAAATGCTAAAATTAATGCACGTTTCACATATAATTTCGAAGACATATTTTCCATCAACTATTATTACCTCAACCAAAATATGTACTGCCAACAGAATTCACTATGGAAATACTCAAGTTGACTGACAAAGATATGAATAATAAAAGTGAGAAGTTTAATCACGACTTTCAATTGTACCCGGCACCTCCACCCATGTAATAAACACGTTTTCAAATGAATAAATACATACACTAACTTTATGATAATTATTTTCTTGAACTTCATTTGATAATTATGTAGGATTATATCTATCTATTATAGCTATCTATTTCAGCTATATAGGTCCTATAGCTATCGTAGATAGCTGTAATCCTAGGTATTATTAATACATGAATATATATTAAAAAACTAAAGAAACCTCTACAAATATGGCACTTCCACCTAGAACAAACATTCTAAAAAAAAAAAACTCAATTGTTTTTAAAAACAAGTGTTTCTTTTCTTGGCAAAACTTCCAGGCAAAGAAGAATAGTTTCATTAAATTTTATGTGTTACCCTCTTGCGTGCGTCTAGGACTAGATTCTCATAAACATGAAGAGAATAGTAATATCATTTCCGAGAACCGTATTCGAGTCATAGAATAAAATATGATCGTTTCACAATTCTAACTTTCAAACAAGCAAATACCTTATCTGTTTTTTTACACATATGAATAAGCAATATGACCTATTTTAAGCTTCAATATTATTGATTTAATTCTGATGTATGAATAGACATATAGCCCATGCACGTTCATGTAGCACTTACTAAGTGAATAACGATTTAGGTATTATCACGATTTATGCTTTTCTCATCTCTCTCTCCCCCCTTTCTCTCTCTCTCTGTATTTCTCTCTCTCTCTCTCTCTCTCCCCTCTCTCTCTCTCTCTCCCCCCCTTCTCTCTCCCCCCCCCCCTCTCTCTCTCTCTCTCTCTCTCTCTCTCTCTCTCTCTCTCCTCAATCTCGCATTTAGCCAACTGGAAGCTGCGAGCCGTGAATCAGGGATTTCAATAATTCACATAAGAAGTGCGACTGGCTGCGGCGTACAATTACACCATGGCCTGCTTTATATTTTATAAGATAAGACTTTGTTTTTGCACGCGGCTCGGACCAAAAGGCAAACAGTTATACTTGTATTCACTAGAGATGAATGTGGTATACCAACTGAATAATTGTAAAACTTTGGGCATTGCGTAGAATTGTTCAGCTTTAAAGATTTAACGCTTTTGACAGCTTTGTTTGTGTCTCTAATTGTAGATTCAGTCCTGAAATATTTTTGAATGTAAAAATACCAACAAATAATTTAAGAGTTCATTAAAAAACCCTTGAGAGAAACTTTTTCAAAAATGCATCGACAATATATATCTCTTGGAAAAATCTTATTATAGTGCTGATGAGTTTCTAGCCAACTGACTTGTTTCATTCTATTTTTGACTGTAATTAAATCTCTAAATTTCCCTAATGTTTAAATAATGAATATTCAAATGTGCTATTTGGTAATAATGACTATACTTTTCATTAAATTTTATATATCTGACTTGGTTTATACAACATCATTGTCAAACAAACCGTAAAATCACCCGCTCATTCGTATCCCCATATAACCCAGCTGTTGATGGGGTCGTTATCAGCATTAACGTAGAAACAACGAAATATGTAGAGTCAACATCCATATACAGACATTGATTCTTCGCTTCGATCATCCAACAACAATTCAATAAACAGTCTGATCGCTGATATGTCGAACTGTGATAATAACCAACTTTTTCAAATATATTCAACCCGTTTCAACCCCAGCGATTGATAAAAAGAGAACTACACTTCGACGAATGTATAACACACTATTGTCGGTCGGTGTTATTGCTGTTTCGGTCGACAACTTTCACAGAATGTGCGATATAAAAAGTTTAAAAACAAAATGATGTAGTGGTATTTCTATTTCTGTGAAGAACATTATTTCGGACCAAAGTTTTTCGGTCTGCTCGATGAAGCGGAATCGGTTTTGTGTGTGTGTGTGTGTGTGTGTGTGTGAAAGTGTGTGTGCGAGAGAGAGATTTCTGTTGAGAGAGGGTGTAGAGTTGAACGGAGTGAAGGGGCCGAGAAGGAGAGCAAGAGAGAAAGAGAGAGAGAGGGAGTAGAATCGGGGAGTAACCATAAAAAAATGAAAAAGAGGAATTCATGCCAACTCGGAGATTTTTTACGAGCCGGATTGACGGCTTCGATCTTTCAATGATGCATAAGTTTATTGATTACATTTTCGCTTTCTCGACGGAAATTGAAAGAGACATTTTCTTCGTACCGAGAATGATAAGCTAGTAATATAATGAAAGGGTATAGAGTGCTGGTTGAGTGACGTGTTGTGACTAATAACTTGAAACATTTCACGAGAAAGTTTATCGAATTACGTATAACATAACTCGATGCATAGCACAGCTTTTCGTTTTATATATGGCTCAACCAATTCGCGTAGAAGAATTTTCTAAAAAGTTATGCTATTCGTTATTAACATTTTATATGGGTTTCTATTCATAGAGACAAGTTGAACTGTGTTGATCTAGAATATGTCTAGTACGTTATATAATTTACCACAAACATAAAGATAAACATAACAGAAATTGCTGCTTTTATTAAAGAATATTTGTTGAGAAGCTCTATACTGCCGATGTGAAGTTTTACGCCCTTGTTGTCTGTATGTTATATATATATATATATATATATATATATATATATATATATATATATATATATATATATATATATATATATATATATATATATATATATATATATATATATATATGTGATCATTAAACTTCTTGGATACGATCCAATATCGAGATGTGTGGAATATTTTAGCCATGTCGTAAAAGATACGTCTCGATCGGGAATTGAACCCGGGACCTTCAGATTGTAGAATAGCCATGACATAAAAATAATATCTCGGTAGCTCAGTGGGAGAGCAGCGGACCGGCAATCTGAAGGTCCCGGGTTCAATTCCCGGTCGAGACGTATCTTTTACGACATGGCTAAAATATTCCATATATATATATATATATATATATATTAATATATGTGGTTTTAAACTTCTTGGATACAATCTAATCTTGCGATATTTAGGATGTTTTAGACATGTTTTAGCCGTGTTTAGCCATGTTTTAGCCCGGTCGAGACGTATCTTAATTTTATGACATGACTTAAACATCCTATAGGCCTATATATATATATATATATATATATATATATACCTATATATATTATATATATATATATATATATATATTATTATTATATATATTATTATATATATATTATATTATATATATTATATATATATTATATATTATATATATTATATATATTATTATATATTATTTTATATACATTATATGGGTGTGTGTGTGTGTGTGTCATAATTTATGTAATGTACACACCTTTTACATAAACCATAGTTTTGTCTAGCCAAGTGTTAATATTCATGAGTTAGTTATACGTACACTGAATGTGTACTAAAAAGTTAATGTGGTATGACTATAACTGTAGGTATGACAGGCAATTCTTCACCCGTCTTCATAAAGCGATGTGTAGTATAACCTGAAATTACACGTTCAACAGTGTTTTTCCTTTTTTGGGTAATTGTAGCGAGGTTTTTCATTCAGTACAAATCGGTTCTCTATTCGTTTGTTTTTTGTGTGTTATTTTTTTTTGTGCGCGCACCAAAGGTCGTAAAGCTCAGTCGATCCATATGATTTTTTCCCGGACTTTTCTCATTTTCCAACTTAAACTGTGTACTGAGAGTTTTTGCGTCTATTTTTTTTTGGTAGCAATCAGTGAACTTCTGAAAAATATCCATTAGTGTAGATCTTCGTATAGGATAGCGAAAAATGTGACCAGACATTTTAACCCGTTTTTTTTTATTATTACAATGAAAACAATACTGAACAAGTTTGAATTTTTTTTTTCATGAAAATCAGGAGATGAAAATCAGGATATAACAATGTATGTATATATATATATATATATATATATATATATATATATATATATATATATATATATATATATATATTTATATTTTTGTAGATCTATACATACTGAAATACCTTCCATGAAACTCATTTGATAGTTTCCGATGAGACCGGAACACGATACAGGTATCAGGTATAATAATATCCTGACAACCAACATTGCTGTTATGAGTGAACAGAACACATGAATGTTGACGTCCTGTAAACTGTTGAACATATTGCCTGTGCTTGGTTCACTTCCTTCCCTTAAGAGTCCATGGGCGTCGATTTAAAGGAATATCAGTTTTTTGTGATTACTTTTGAAAAGTATGAAGTATCGAAATCATGAAAACAAGGAAACAAAGATATTTTCAATACTATCAAGGCGGTATAAATTATAACTATATTCATCTCATTTCGCGTAATTTTCACGCTTATACAGTTGAAAATGTATATTTTTAATCTTATACGGCTGATAATCAGGCGATTTGAGAAGAATAGTTATCACTATCTTATAGTTATCGATAGTTATCATCTGGAAGGTATTAAAAATATCTGTGTTTCCTTGAGTTCAGAATTCTGATATCTCATACCGTTCAAAAGCTATCTCCAAAACTGATATTCCGCTACATCGACTCCCGTGGGCTCTTAAGCAATATACATTACATAACACTGCTACATTGCAATTGTATACAGTAATAATGTCAGCACTGCAAAGTAGTACACAATATACGTCAAAATATTTAGTTCATATTATAGTTTATATCAGTTTGTCTTTGTAGTAAGTATATGAGATATGATATAAGATTATTTGTACAACTGTATTATTCCACTGCGATTCATAAATATGTAAATATATAGTGTAAGTGTGGATTATGCAAGTAATTGTATAAATGTGATTTATTCATCTGCATGTAAAAAGTAAGAACCAATATTTCTGAATGCCCTATAATAGCAAGAAAAGTATAGGATACGAGAATTATAATCAGTATAATAAGAAATAACTTTTGAAGAAAAATACAACAAAATTGTGCTCGCTAAGAAGCTTATATTATTAAATTGCTTTGGTAAAAGCTATTTTTATTACATATTCGTAGTACAAGAGAATATGGGAATAACGTTATCTATCTTCATTGGGAAACGTATTATATAGATGGCAGTGAATTATAAAGTTTGGGTGATCACGAAGCTCGGTAACCATGATGACCATCAGACAACTAATAGTCAACATTCAATATCACTTAATCTCAAACTCAGGCTATTAATCAAATCCTGAAATCTAATTTGTACCCAGCGACTCCCAATAAAGATGAAAAGAGCAAATCTTTACCTTTTTTTTTAATAACATCGAAACTTGCTACATTATCATTGTTTCCCAATTAAGGCTATGTATGAAAGACAACATCATTAGGACGGGGCATCACAACGGCAATCTCACCACCCTAAAGAAAATTAAACTTAGATAACTCATCCACACATTCTTTCATTTTTCAATTGTTCGAGTTATTTATTTGTATCGAAGTACAAGAAAAATAACTCTGTTTTTCTTTTAAATAAAAACTCTTCAACATGTGTTAGCCAACAATATTATATTGTTTGGTGTAAATCAGGACGCGGTGGTCTATATTAATAAAACTGACCTTCCATCTCGATATGACAAGAAAAGTCGATCGTGCATTATAATATAATAGCGACTAAAATGGAGCGTTGGCAAAATCTCAGATAATGAAGCGAAAGCGAACCTCACCGTATCCTATAGTACTCTTAAAGAACCTTTTTAAAAAGGCCTTAAATCAGCAATTTTTAACACACACACACACACGAATGAAAAAAGGGCAGAGTTTGCGGAAATCTCCACCAAAACCAAACTGTTTTTTTTCCTCACGCGCGTTTCTCGTTGTGTGTTGACCTTAGGTCGACCCGGTGAGAAGTTATTGCTGGCAGGTCCCATAGGTTCTATATGTTTCTCAGTTTCTTCTGTGTTCTGGCTGCAGGTGTCGTGGGTGCGACATCGAGACATTCATCTCCTCACTGTCGGTCGTTACACGTACACGAGCGATCAGAGATTTCAGTCCATCCACTCGCCTCAGACCGAGGACTGGATGCTGCAGATCAGGTATCCGCAGAGAAGAGATTCGGGAATCTACGAGTGTCAAGTTAGCACTACGCCTCCTATTGGTCACTCGATGTACCTATCGGTTGTAGGTAAGTGTGAATACTGTTTTTTTGGGGGGGTTATTGTATTAGCGAAAGGAAAAAGTTGTCCAACATAACAAAGCAATAATCACCGGTATCGATTTCGATCGATTCGATAGTTTAGATCGATTCGATATTTTCGATTGATTCGATATTTTAGAACTTCGATTCGATATCGAATTGGAATATTCGATATTCGATTAATTTCATATCGCAACGATGGTCGATACTCGATATCGAATGAAAAAATCGGAAACGGCTAAAGTAAGTAATGTGTCAAATAACCTACTGACAAATTAAATGGTTAAAAAGTGAAAAATACGCAACCAAAAGTGGATATAATGAATAATAGGGTCAATTGGAGCACGGCTGCTGTCAGTAACATGGTGTAGGTCTATGTAGAGGGGAAAGAGCTCGACGTGCTTGTAATATGTTCTTATAACTACCAGATTGTCAATTACTTCAACATTTAAAAAAGACTCGACTATATTAAAAGTCAAACATAATTTTGTGTATTAATGTAAAATGGGTTGAAAATAAACTGAAAGTGAAACAGTATAACACAATCGCGAATCATGACTTCATATCTCGCATTTTTTCTCATTCGATATTTTTATGTGATTCGATCATTCGATATAGATTGAAAATGGAAAATTTCGAAATATATCGGTCGATATTCGATATTCTTTTGCGATTTTCATATCGAACGGCAACTCTGGTATATATTTGTATAACATGAGGATCAACGAGATTTCAGGACGAGATTTACGTTTAAAAACACATCAACATCTCTAAAACACTTCAAGTGTTCAAAGCTTCGTTACTCTTCAATTACCAAAGTTTTCAAAATTATTTAGTTGGTGGAGACGACTTTCTTCTTTCGTTGAAACAACTACATCATTTTCGTTTTTTACACTCTCCAAAACGCTGTGTGTATTCACTCTCTGTGTGTATTCACTCTCTGTGTTTATTCACAGTCTCTGTGTAAGATGTAGATTGAACGTGAGATGTTTGATACACATGAGACCTTGGGATTAAACAAAATATTAAATTCTTGAAAACGATATCTGAAAGGGCGTCGGAATATTAGATTAAAAGCTATTTCAACGTATATTCCAAAGATTTTTTTTCATATTTGCCCTGACGTACAGAAACAAAAATGTTGATCGTATACGACGAATACGGCGCTACAAAATGGCGTTGTACGAAGTTCTATGGATTCGGTAAGTTTCCTCAAGTAGGGTTAAAACTAAAAGTAAAAATAAACGGTGCCTGTAATCGATCTTCGTCATGATTATGTTCGGTGATGGTGAGTGATGGTTGGGGTTATCTTGGAAACCCTATATCTATCCTTGGACCATGATTTCAGACATGTCTCGGGGAGGGCTACCACCCCTCCACCCCCCCCCCCCCCCCCTGAGACACTTCTTTGCCTCTTAGGTTATTCAATACTCGAAACCACAATTTAAAGCAAATATACCTCAATTTATAGACAAGTTTTAAAAAATATATGTATCATTCTATAGTTTGTGTTTCAATTGATGAAAATAAAAATATTTGTTTTAATATAAAGTTTATATGTGACTCCTTATAAAGCTGATAATGAGTTTTGATCTCTTGAATGACCGAAGAAACTTCCCAATTTACTATTTTCGACCACCACCACAATTACTCTGAGGCCTGGTTAAAAATTTCGTTCAATTAGGCCTATTCGCCTAGGCCTATAGATAGGCTTAGTCATCACCCGGGCAGAGGGGTAATTTCTAGTAACCAGTAAAAGCACTGTTTGGAAAAGAATGAATAAATTACTATTTTTCAGTCAATTCTTGTATCTTTGGGCATTGGTTATGAATATTTGTATTAGTATTATTTGTATTTATTTGTATAAGAGTTGTATTATATCACACAAATATTGAACAAAATAAAGAATAGAGAATAAAGATTTATGAGGTTGATTGTTTTATATGAGACTATACAAAAACCAAACGACATGTATTAATAATAAACGATGGATGGAGAAGTACATGCGTTTTTAATATGTCGAAAAAAATGTATCATAAGAGCTACTATATTTTATACAGATCGTTAGGTTTCTGTTGTATAATATAAAAGAACAGCTTTTTCCATAACAACATTTGTCAGAACACCAGTTGAGTACTAAAAGTTACTTTGTTATAGTGCTTTAGCTATTTGCTAAAAAAAAAAAAAACGCCAACCGGGTAACCCCAATGATGACATTCCCCGATATTCTGAAATTCCGCTGCTGTGCCTATAGTTATGTAGTGAGACATAATTAGATGTAGTATTATTTAAATACTTATATTTTAATAATTGATTGGTGCACAGACCACTTTTGATAACCTGCGTCTAATTCTAATTTGGCAAAACTGTATCAGCTAATATCATTATACTAATAATAATAATACAATTTATTCATTGCATAATTGTAAAAAAAAATCCTTCATGTGCACAATAATTTATAAAAAACATATGTGCACGAGTGCCGAAATTCATGAAAGTTACTTACAAAAACATTAAAGATTAGAATTGATAAAAGTTCGAAGTTACAACTTGAAGTTAGAACAGATGTAAATTGGCAAATGTCATGTTTATAAAAGTAATACAGAAGTAACACTAGCAATTAGCAGCCTGAATACGTTCGTCATCATCATTAAATAATCGGGCTACTAAAACGCTCTGAATTATCTTTTCACAAATTGTTTTTATATTAAAGTCGTGACGTAATATCATCTACCCTCCACTGTTGTGTATTATCTCCCTCATAAAAAGGCAATTTCTCTGCTCTTTTTAATGTCACCGTCTGAATTTTCCATACCCCCCCCCCCCCTCACCCCCACCTACGACTAAAATACACTAAAGAAAAGCACTGCCCTAAACATCATCAATTCAATCAATTCAATCCGATTTCAAATCATTTTATTCTTGCTTCTTATCAATCTTAATTTACATAGCTATGCAACACAAATTAATAATAATATGTAGTAATGAATAATCAATATCAATATAATAATATATAATAATGATAATATATATATAATATAATAATATAATATATAATAATAATAGAAAGAGTATGAAGTGTATGGAAATAATAGCAGAGTGTTATTATGTATTTGTATAAATAATATATAAATTTCGCAATTATATTTCATATATATGTATTCAAAAGAAAAATTAAATTAAATTGAAATGATAGAATTATTCCATCGAACCTAACCCTACGATGTGTCAGACAGCATATTCACCAAAACTGAAAAGACTTATAATATTTGGTAATTGTGATTATAACAGAATTCATTACTTATTTACAATATAAGAACGTTCATTAAGATTTGTTAGCGTAATTCCGTTTTTCGTCGAGTCCTAAGCATGCCACAGAAACTTATTATAAAAGCCAATTTAAGTGGATTTTCCTCAGCGGTTAGAAGGGCGAGCCTACTTAGCAGTTAATTAATATTAATGAGTGCACAAAGATTGCTTTGTATTATATAATTAATGTTTTTGTTCGGTGCTCGTTAATTTGCAGCTCTAAAAATATGGCTACCTATTAATTAAGTAAGAAAACATAGACTATGTGCGTTTTAGGTTCTCTTCACATTGAAATAAGGGTTCCGGTTCTAATCAAATCGGTAATGAAGGTTCCGGTTTACTAAAGCTCTGATCATTAATTTTGCTTTTATCTGTAGGCCTATATTGAGAGCCTTGGGTATCAAATACGCCGCATGAACATTCTGGGAAAACGTCAAAAGTTTCCTTATTTCTCATTCATTTTATAATATTGATGCATTTTTAAATGCTTTTAATTGCCAAGTGTAATTATACTGTTTAAAAATCAAAGGGAACAAATGGTGATTGGATGCTTTTGACGAATATACGAGAACATATGGCTTTGACACGATTATATTTCAATTTTTTTCATTTTAACATCAATGTCTATTTATAGCTTGACGTATTTCTTTGACCCACTCGTACTTTTATATTCAAACCTACACATGAGTATATTAATATTGTTAATATTATTATTATATTTAATTAATATGTTTATTTTGGGTGATACTGGATGCATATTGACTATTGGTATGGTCACTATGGTCTCCGAATTATGTTCAACCAAATGTGTGATTCACTGCTATCTAGATAAGTGTGGCGCTTCCCAATAGAATGTAACAATATTTGTAACTAACAATAGATATTGAATTCGTTATTATGATGGACTATCATTCGTTCAGCTTGCATTCTATTTTGTGTCAACACTCCATAGCTATGCCATGATACTCATATCGACTAACATGTATAGTCTAATTCAAAAGAATGTTTTGATGATATAATTTTAATGATTACTTCTCGTTGAACTTAAAATTAAGTGGCGTATTTCCAAGAATAATTGCGAAAAATTCGATGCGTGCCTCTGCAATCTTGAGGTTCGGGTCAATCACAAGTCACAAAATATCTGAAAACATGAGGAAAATTATGAATTCGTCACGCAATGCGGGTAGCATCTCGTGGCAATGGATAACAACCTTCGGGGACTTGAGTGTGGCATGTGGGGGCTATGAGATGATTCTTCGGACTAAAAAAATATTATTATTTCAACATTTCTAGCCGAAACAAATGTTGTATACACCTCGGTATAGACCAGGGGTGTCCAAACTATGGCCCGTGGGCCTAATCTGGTCCGCCATAGTTCATTTGAATTACATTGTAACAGGCCCGCCATAATTTATTTTTATTACATTGAAAAATTTACGAAGTAAGTAAATAATACAAAATAATAGTCAGATGTTTTTATTCAACGACCAATTAAGAAACACAATAACTGACATACATATGAAATTGAGCATTTTAACTGTAATTAATGATGTGAAATTTATCCTAAAAATGTACAAAAAGTGACATACACAGGTAATTCACATATTGAAATTAAACATTATGATTAATGAGATTTATGTAGCTCCTGACAAGATGGCGTTGTACTACTGTTGGCCCTCGGGACTTGGTGGAGCAGTGTGGCCCTTGGGCTGAAATGTTTGGAGACCCCTGGTATAGACTATATGTAAGCTGAACCTTTTTAGGTACTTTTCTGAATACGAAAGTACCTGTTTTGAAAGTATAATAAATATTACATAAAAAGGTGCTTTTACGAATCATTCCATTACATTGTAATGAAAAAAACAACACATGAAGGTATAGTGTTATAGATATAGCATCTATAAAATGATAATAATATGTGACATAACTTTCTATTTTTCTCCGTAAAAAAAATTCGTAAACTTTCTTTTTATATTATGATAATAAAAAAATATCCACCCGGGCTAGACGTCATTTTCGCCTTTTTTTGCCGATCCACTGCAATGTGTGTATATAGGATTCTCGGATGAAGCTGGCAGTTCTCTATTTAATTGTATTTTGAAAAAACATAAACCAAAACACACCTGCCTCATAACGGGCACTCTACTATGTGTTACTTATAGCGACGTTATAACGAGAACGAAAGTTTTCCGCGAAGAAAATGTTTCGACTCTTTGGTGTTCGTGTCACACCTGTCACACGAACGCGTCACGTAGCACTGGCGCGACCGAGCTCTTTACCACACTCGTGAATAAATACAATATAAAAATGACAAGTTTTTTTTACATTAAAGAAGAATTGTATCTTTAAAGATCAATTCTTGATGGGTCGTTATACTTTTAAAAGCTCAGCTGGTATCGAAATGATTAGAATGTTGATATTTCTAATCGTGGAAAAAAATTATCGGATCATCAAATCATATCCTTTTTTTAAATTTCTGATAACATTGAAACTTGGTACAAAATCATTGTTCCCCAATAAAGGCTATGGATGAGAGATGAGATCGTTTGAACGGAGCACCACAAGGGCGATCTTACCACCCCAAATAATGATTAAAGTAAGATAATTCATTCAATGAACAATGAAATTGAATAAAGGTAGTAATTTCAGGGTTAGAAACAATTCAAACATTCCCAGTGAGGAGAAAAAATCTCGAATCGAAAAAATCATAATTTACGCTACGTACGTAATACATTTACATTGGATGATAATTCCATGATATTTTGATTCCATGATCAAAAGAGGAATTCCATTATATTTGTTTGCAAAATCATGAATGAATTTAATTTCAATCAACCATTGCAGATGAGTTGTTTTCAAAGCCGTAGTATGTCTGCTCCAATGTCAACCTTGACGCGTCATGGTAGGCCCCACAGACTACTAGTGTCGCTTATTTGTACCAACGTCAATTACACTTCTATTTCGAACATTGTGCCACTTACACTACACATTGAAAGTCACCCGGCAGCGAGGTTTACCTCAGAACGGGTAGGCAGGGACTATGCCCAAGGGTATTAGCGTGTATTAGCGTTATTAGGTTGTCTCGATCAGGATAGGTACGTTTATTTTCCAAGCGAACTGCGTGACGTCAGAACGTAAACATAAATGGGCGGGAATTTATTTATATATGCTTTAACGACGCACTGTTATGATGTCTAAGATATGTTGGCGTCGGTTTTTGGTATATGAGATAATGAGATGAAAGGTAATTTTATTATGTGATTTTGGATAGTGGGAAGTAGTCGGTCGTGGCCTGCTATTAAGGGACCATCCCAGAATTGACCTGAACGACAGAGGGAAACCACGAAAAACCCCTGTCAGGATGGTCGACCATGGCGAAAATCGAACCCCGGTCTCTGAATGACGGTTCAGTGTGCTAGTCCTCAATTTGAACAACCTGTTACCATATAACTACAGTAGTTCTTCATAATATGGTTATATTAACCAATTAAAAATCAGCAACAAATCAATAACCAGCATTTAATTTCGCCAATCACATTTAATTTCGCCCGACCGAAGTGACCCGATTGCTCAGACCCAAGGTGACGTCAGTCAGGCTCGGAAACGTTCGTATTTATTGGACATTCCGAACTAAAATTGTTATTTCACAAAATCCATTTCCATGCCATGTTGCTCCAATAATCTTCTCATTTATATTGTATGTATTCACGAGTGTGGTCAAGAGCTCGGTCGCATCATAGTACAATGTGACCATAACTTTGACAGTTGTAACACACTCACATCAAAGATTTGGAACATTTTCTTCACGGGAAATTTCACGAGTTTGGGACTTCCTATTGATCAATATGTTATGCCACCAATTTACCAATATATTATACTATTGGTGGTTCTGTTAACCATACAGGTTCGTGAGCAAGCAATGTTTCCATGCGAATCCGCTAAAAATAATATTTTTTCATGCAACAAGATTACCTGTAATTTGAATTCATAAATTTGTTTTGCCAAGTTGACTTAGAAGAAAAACGAAGTGATACGAATGAAACGCGATATCTATTTGATTCAAAAAATCAAAAGAGCCGCTATTAGTGTGTATCATGCTGAGCTGATTTTAGTGTTGTCATGTTGAAAAATATTCAGTGCACCAAAGTGATACCAGGATGCGCCACGGTAGAAATCCTATTCTCTCAGTGAGTGGACTGTACCAATTAACGAATATGCTACCAAGAGGTACCCACCGTGGACAATACCTACCAATCGATATGCATGGAAACCACTCGACTAATGCCTTGTCATTTTCATTTATATACATATATTATACGTACTAATTCATGCTGTGTATACTGATTACAATAAGGGTTTAGTTTATCGCTTTTATACATGGTGTGTGGCCGATATCAATAGATTCGTACATATCGCTTGAATACCAAGGTATATCAACTGAAGATGTTTTCAGTTTATGGGCATTTCCAGATGTTTTGTACAGTGGTAACTGTATCCACGTGAGAAGAATGTCCTGGAATGGAAAAAAGAAAAGCCCAAAATGACCTAAATAACCCAATGTAACTAATTTAATGAACCTAACCAAGCTAATCTACAGTAACTGACTAATTTAATTTAAACTAAAACCAATATAAATCCTAATGCTATTATGCTGGCCCAACGAATAGCCACTTCGCGCTTCCTAGACCCGTTTGTGATGCTACTACTAGCTAAATTCGACAGAAAAAGCTGCAGATACGCTGTTAGTTTTGAAAAGTAGAACTAGTGAAAAGTCACAAAATAAAGCGCGAGCATACTTTCAACAATGACGTTGATTAAAATATTGTATTGTTGACTTGGTTTTGTGTAACTTTTCGCCGGCCATATTGCATTTAGGAGCGTTTTCTGTTGTTAGTTTTAGTTTCGAATAGGCTCCACTAGCATCGAGAAGGCCTCGTTCATATTACGCAATTTGTATTTATCAGCTGGGTTCCCATATCCTGTCAGTGACGTAATTGGCATGTACATCGACAGGATGGTTAATTCTGATATATTCTATCCATGACAAGTTCGACTAATATCTCATTGTTGTATGTGCCATGCTATTATAACAGAGTGAGATTGTGAGTGGTCAGAATCTATCCAACTTCAAAACAGAATACACTGGTATACATAACGGGTCTCCAAATTTGTTTAGCCTTTTGGCCACAGTGATTCATCCAGATAAAAGTACAACGCCATCTTGTGGGGAGCTACATAAAGCTCATAATAATATGTTTAATTTCAATATGTGAATTACCTATATACGTCATTTATTGTACATTTTCAGGATGAATCTCATAACATTAATTACAGTTTAAATATCCAATTTATATCAGTTATTGTGTTTCCTAATTGGTCGTTGAATAAAAATATCTGATTATTTTTTGGTATGATTTACTTACATTGTAAAGTTCACAATATAATCCAAATGAACTATGTTGGGCCGGATGAGTGGTGCTCGCGGGCCATACTTTGGAGACCCCTGCCATACATTGTACTGTATGTTGTATACGAGGACAGACGATAGGAAAATATATTTCAGGTTTTCCATAATCACTTTTATATGGATCACGGATGTATGAATATTTAATATGAATTATTTTTCAGAACCACGGATTTAATTAAAATCCAGTGATTCGTATATGAATATCCATGCAATTAATAAATGCATGCATCCCGAGTATTTTTGATTACACAAGTAATAAAATGGAACTCTTCTAGACATTCGAGTATAATTAGAAATGTGGAGATTAATAATCGAGTAGGTATTCATATTTTATATTATTCGGTTTGGATAACAATTAAATTCATATTATCCTTATGAATTAGAATATTTGCACTTCTCTATTATCTGATGATGTATAATAGATTCAATTTACTACTAGTAATTTAATTTTATCCATTTATTCCCTGTTTTCGCATCCCTCAAATCAGGTCAAAAGTAAAATGATGGTAAAAATCATGTAGGAATATATTTTTCAGATTTATTTTTTGTATTTATACTTTATGACAATTTTTGTGTCAAATATATCACTAACTTTATACAAATAAGAGGAGTTGCTTGTGTGTCCGTGCCCACTCTCATTTTATCTTGATTATTCTTCCATAAAAATAAGAGCAGAATGCGCCCCTGAATGCAATATGGCCGGTGAAATATAATGCAAATCAGCCAACAATAGAACATTTGAATAAATGTCATTGTTGCAACACTACTAGCGAATAGAAAATTATAGCTGCCTTATTGGCATTTTAGAAGACGGTTTCGTGTGGTTACCATTTTAAACAAATGATATTGCATTGTTGAATACATTGTTGTAACAACCAAATTATCGTACATCTTTCTATATACCTTGGTTTAAACAATGAGTAGTTAACATTGAAACTGTTAACTCTTCAAAATGTAGTTTTTCTATAAAATATGGTTACAAAAAACTGTCAACAATGCAACACTTTTAATAAATGAACGCACTTCAATTTGTATAACTTTTTGTAAATTCTTCTATTCGTCATGAACAGCGTTCTTGCACTGCTATAGTAATCTTTTTCTGGTAAATTTTAATTTTCTTCTCATTACCTCAATACATTTTCACTGAATAACCATGATTATGAAGAAGTTTTATCTCCATCGTTGAGCTAGCTACATGTCTGCTGTGTGACAGAGATAACTATTCGTTTTAATTTTCACAATCACTTCACTATATATAATATAAGTTGTTTCAGGTTTCAGTTATATAACAAAACTTTTCAGTTTTCACCAAGTTTTTTTACCACTTTAGCATAACTAATTCAACGCGAATAGATAGTGCTTTGTGTAATTTATTTTACTACTTTATATAAAAAGATTTATGGGAAAGATGCAACACCTGTTAAAAGTGTCTATATACTTTAAATTATAATGAATTTTCACTGTTCATCATCAAGTTTTCAAAAAGCAATTTAAATATATTATGACGTGCTTTCTGAAAAACCCATTTTGATATAAAGTTTATTTCACTTTTTATTTGGTTGACATTGCGGTATTGAATTTTTGCCAAATCCGTGATAAATCAGAAGATAATACTCATTTGAAACGCTACGTCTCTCTGACGTTCAAGTTGAAATAGAATAGAATTGTCGCGAGGTATGAGACCGTGAACAATAACATGTACAAGCGGTGAAAGACTAGATTAATATCCATTTTCCGGGTGATACTTTTATGTCACCCGTAGTTTTCTATTTTTATTAATTCAATTTCCACACTCCACAGGGATCTTAACAATAAGACTCAAACAAACACCTCTATACAAATACAAGTGAATTTGAAAATGGAAACAATTCCGTACAAAACAAATAATGTCGACGGAAAAGTGATGCGCGTGGGACGGAAGAAGGAATGTGGCACGTTCTCAATTATTGTTTTGTTTGTTTTGCTTAACGATTCCACCAACAGATATGTTTTTTCGGGGTAAGAATGAGCGGGTGATGATAAAACTATATGGAGTGATGATGAGTGGAAGTACGTTTACAAAACCCAACACTTATGTGAAACTCAAACCCATGCCCAACGTGATTCCAATTTCTGAAGAGGTGCCTTAGTTGACTGAGCTATGGAGAGCGACGGAATGTTCCCTACCCCTTCAACCCAGATCCCGGAAAATCAGGCAATACATAAGTATTACAAAATTCATGTACAAAATATACAAAAATGAAAACAATTGAAGTATTTCGCTATGGCATTGCTGTTATTTCCTCTTCGTATTCCTTTTCGAGAATACTACACCCCCAGATAATATCGACCTCTCTCTTATTCCATTCTTCTTCTTTCTCTTTCTAATCTTTATGAGTCTTCCATTTTAAACTGATCGAGTTGAGCTTGCATGTGAACTTGAATAAACTCGAATATGTTCGACTGTGGAAACATTAACTAGTTTGCGGAGGGGTTTTGTAGGATATATGCAATTGATGTCCACAATCAAGCAATAGAAGTTGATATAAACGTCAATTTACAGCTCGTTATCGTAATTGGCTGGTTGCCCAACAGAGTTTAAAAAATACTATAGGATTACTTGGCCTACATTTTGTGTTCTATTTATATTTTCAAAAATTGATATCGTAGTTCATACTTAGGCCTACTATTTATAGATATGATTTCATGATTGTAATCACGAATAAATAATAAACCAGATTTATCCACAATGGAAGTAAATCGTTCCACAATTACTATTTCGAGGACCCTTGCCGCGACTGCCACTTAACATAACGTTTAGGCCTGGCTAGCTCCAAAGGACTAAGGATTTTAATTCGTTATTATTCATCAATAGAGTTTATTTCTATGGCAACATGTCCAGTCCTTGCGCATTTCCATTGTTGTGAGCACAAAATCCTGGCACTGATCTAGAGACGGGCTACTAAATATGACAGATCATTACAATCTAGGAGACCGTGACTTTGTTATTATCTTGTATTGTCATTTAGTATTTAGGTCGTGTAGTAAACAACAACCAATCAAATGTCTTGATCCTCTGGAGCTAGCTAGACCCAGTTTTTCGATACTAAAAGTGACAACAGAATGCGCCTCCAATATGGCCGACGAAAAGTTACAAATAAACTCAACAATGTGATAGTTTCAATTAATGTCATTGTCGAGATCATTAATTTCGTAATATACGCCCGCCTCATTTTGAGACTTTTCACTAGTTCCACTGTTTACCACTGCCAGCGTACCTGCTACTTTTACCGTCGAATTTTAACTGTCAGGATTTTTTATTTTTTTATTTTTTAGAGAGTCTCTCGATTGTACCAAATTTAGATACGCTAGTCACGTAATAACGGGTCTGCCCTATCAACCGAATGCATTTAAAAATGAAGGTGGATATTTCGCAACAAGGTTTACTATAAGGATAATCAATTAATTACGAACAGGCATGTGACAGGCGTAATTAACGCTTGAATGCGTGAAAGTTATTTTTGCAAAGAAAATACATTTCATTTCAAATATGTCAACAAATAGATACAGTGACACGCACGCCACTTTTATTCTATTGAATGGAATTCGTAAATGTATTTCCATATGAATATTCGATCAAACTTGACAGGTAAAAACTTGGCGCTTTTCGCTCACTTTGTGGATAAACGGCATCTCGTTTTGCGTAAAACTCGATAAAGCGATTGACTTTCAAACAAAAAGAACTGCGTAAAGAATGTCAGATCATGGAGTTGTATACACAACTCCATGGTCAGATTATACTTACCGTATAATTATATTTTTAACAAGATGCGTTTTAATATTTGCCAGTATAAAAGTCAAGATTAGACCATGATGAAAAATATCGTCGGGCTGCACTGCTTTTAAATCTCAAAATATGCGTACCGCGGTATAAATCACCAAGCTTTTTATTGGAAATATATGATTTTAATAATTCCTTTTAAAATTAAAGCAAGTGAATAGGATTTTAAGATTTTCAGTGTTCTTGGTGAGAGGTAAAAAAGCTTTCATAAAAAGTGGGCGTGTAACTATATTTTTTGAAAGAAATGTTTTAATACATCCCGATTTAAAATTTGACATTGTATCATAATGGAAAATAACGTCAGGTATTACTGGTTTTGAATTCAGTAATATGCGTTTAAATAAGCGAGCTGTTTGTTGGAAACATATATGGTTTCATTCATTCCTTTTATTGAAGTAAATACGCTAGTTTTTTAAGATTTTCAATGTTTTTAGTGAAAGCTAAGGAATTTCTCATATTTCATTGCTCTATATATTAAAATCTAAACTGACAATTTATTAAACTTTTTTTTAATTCAGTGCTGCAACCGAGTTTTCCGTTCTCTAACAAAATACACAATTTTTCTCTTCCGATATGCTAGAGCACTAGAATTGATCTCCTGACTTCTCCTGATAAATATCATTCATCGACGTATTTCCATTAAATTTCTTTTTCATTGGTTTTCATGTGGTCTTCTGCAGTCAATAATACAATTTACTTATTATTGAATATAGCCAGAATGTCGGTCCTCATGGGATTTGAGTCCACACATAGCGCCATGCAGGCCACTAGCCGGCAAGGGTCAGGTCAGATTACACTTAAGTCAGTCTATTGTTGACGTGCGTGGGTTCATCTCATGCAAGGCAAAGTACCCTGAATCAGCCTTAAAGTCGCGCTGCCTTCTATTTTTATAAACGGTCAGCCCCCACAGCCTTCTATTGAATGAAAATCTATTCCACACTAAAAGTAACAACAGAATACGCTTCTAAATGCCAATATGGCCGACGAAACGCTACAAATAAACTGTCAACAATGTAATATTTTCAATAAATGTCATTATTGAGATATGCGCGCCTTCATTTTGTAACTTTCCACGAGTTCCAATGTTTACCACTGACAGCGTACCTACAAGTTTTACTGTCGAACTGTCAGAAAACAAGGATTTAGTCATTTTGTGACTTTAAAGTTTTGCAGTTTTCTCGAAATCTTGACCCACTTGAACGCTTTGTGGAATGAGCATAATGCATGAAATCTAGCTGGCTCTGGTTAAAACACGACATGCGTTTTTAATTCGCCAGAAATTGTTGCAGGCACGCTGTTAGTGTTAGAAAGTAGAACTTGTGAGAAGTCACAAAATGAATCCCGCGTATATTATCAACAATTTTATTGATTGAAATGTTACATTGGTGACAGATTATCTGTGATAAATCTTCGGCTATGCATATTACATTTCCAGAATTCAATCCACTTGCATATTACAGGCAATAATGCGAATTAATTGAATATAGCCAGAATTTCGGTCCTCATGGGATTTGAGTCCACACATAGCGCCATGCAGACCACTAGCCAGCAAGGGTCAGGTCAGATTACAGTCAAGTCAGTCTATTGTTGACGTGCGTGGGTTCATCTCATGCAAGGCAAAGTACCCTGAATCAGCTTCAAAGTCGCGCTGCCTTCTATTTTTATAAACGTTCAACCACCACGGCCTTCTATTGGATGAAAATCTATTGTCAGAGCATGAATTTTCAGTCATTTTGTGATTTTAAAAGTTTGAATGCAGTTTTATCGAAATCTAGACCCACTTGTACGCTTTTTAAAAGGGGAATAATGCATGAAATCTAGCTGGCTCTCGTGAAAACACCTCATGCAGTGCGACGTGCGTTTTAATTCGTCGGAAAACGTTGCTGACAGGCTGCTAGTGGTAAAAGTAGAACTTGTGAAACGTCACAAAATGAAAAGCGCGCATATTTTCAACAATGATATTGATTGAAATATTACATGGTTGGCAGATTTCTGTAACCATTCATCGGTCGTATTGCATTTAGTATCGTGTCGAATACGAGTGTCGAATACGACTGTAAGAAAAAAGTGTTTCTGAATATGTACCGAAATGGAGACAATTTCTCAAGATGTGTGAGCAACGTTTGTATATATATATATAAGACTTGAACTTGGAGCGCAGATTATATTGAGCCTTCAAATGATGCTGCGCGGTAGAAGATATATTCTAGGAGAGCGGTTCCCAAGCTACGGAGTAGCGACAAAAAACTGGGCCGCGAAGATTTGTGAAACTATAATTTAAAAGCGGACAGGAATGGATTTTGTAAAATATCAGTTTCTAGTAATAAATTCTGAAAGATTAGAGATATCAACATTCTAATATATGAGTAACGTATAGATCTTTAGAATATCCAAGTAGATAAAGTACCACAGAAAGTAGAAATACTTTACCGACTCTGGCCATACCTCTCAAATGGTATACACATTTAAATTCGGTTTAACGACGCACTGATATGATAACTAAGATCTATTTGCGTCGGATGATTGATTACTGAGATTGTGGGATGATGAGATGAAGGTTTCTCAGGTAATGAGAAGGATAGTGACAAGGAAGCACTTGTGGCCTATATTGTGGGAACCATCCCAGTCTAGACTACAGAAGGAAACCACGAAAACCTCTGTAAAGACATGGATGATGGCGAGATTGAACCAGATCCGATATTCCCCTCACCTACCGGATCACATGAAGCGAGCGCATTATTAGGCCTACAGACTGCGCTGCATGTGCCGGTATGGTATACACGAAAACTATTACATTAATTCCACTCACGCATTTGTCGTTTGTATTCAGCTAAAAGAACCGTAATTGCTCATATGTCATGTGTTTAATCGTTTCAGCGAGAGCGTATTGTTGGACATGAACCCGGTACTTGAAAAATAATTAAATAGAAGCATTAATGCGGCAATGTTTCTTTTGCTATCGTCAGGTAGCAATTAGCGTTTTAATCGTTGGCAAGTAGGCCTACTGGATGAATGTAGGCCTACAATAGCAATTTACATTATTTTTCTTTATAAGTCATCAATGGTTTGCATGCATGCCGTTTGGTAGATAGGGCCTCTTGGAAGATTTTTTAATCCCATCTTCTAAGAATTTGGTTTCTCCAAGTCACATGCTTCAGAAAGTGTTTTCGAAAAACTAATATGTCAATAATTTTTAATTTCCATATGCATTTTCTGCACACCCGTAAAAGTCAGAATTAATATTTCTAGTATATTTCTCTTTTTGTTCTCCAACTTATTATATACCTTATAAGAAATAGTGAAGGGTTCGTTAGCATATGAACATCCTACAATTTAATTTAATTCATTAAAAATACAGTCTAGTAATGTAATCAATACCTTTGTATATCCTGTGACATATTTTATAAGTATTTCCATTATATATCTTATTCTTGGAGCGTACAAAATTACTAACAGACAAAAATCATTCCCTCCAAAATCACTGTAGGGCTTGTATCTTATGCTTTGAATCTAGTTAATAATTCATATTGCGTTAACAATTATATTAGCATACGGACTAGTGATGATATAGGCCTACTAGACTGTAGTTCTATCCAATAGTTGAGCCTATGCCTGACTAGATCGATCTACAGACTCTGTTTTAGATTGCCGGAACTTAACTCTAAGATAACATTAGGTCACGGTCTATAATCGTGTATGGGTCGACCGGTTACGAAAATGGATCGCGAAAATGTAAGATACTATAGTTGGTATAGTCATAGCATATTATCAAATGTTGTATAGAATATGTGAAGCTCTTACGAACCATCTAGCGTCAAAGCGTGCATTATAAATTATACA